>VXBT01009954.1:56238-131730 GCA_013400235.1 Oriolus oriolus | reverse complement strand
TCTCTGCATCCCCCGTGGATCCCCACGGGCTGCGGGTGGATCTCTGCATCCCCCGTGGATCCCCATGGGCTGGAGGGGCACAGCTGCTTCACCATGGGCTCTTCACCACGACCCTTAGAAGAATCTTGGCTCCAGCACCTGGAGCACCTCCTCCCCCTCCTTCTCCATTGACCTTGGTGTCACCGTATTGTTTTCCCTCACATGTTCTCACCTCCTCCTCTTCTCTGACTAGGAGCAAAAATCTTGTGACTTTGTTTTGATTTTCTTCTTAAATATGTTATCACAGACGCATTACCAGCCTCTCTCATTGGCCCAGCTCTGGCCAGCAGCATGTCCATCTTCAGAACCATCAGCCATTGGCTCTGCCGGACATGGTGGGAAGCTTCCAGCAGCCTCCTCACAGGAGCCATCTCTGCGGCCCCCTCCTACCCAAAACCAGGCTGTGCCAAACCAATACAAAGAAATTATATTCAGAGAAGCCAGTCCCAAGACTCCTAAGGAATGAAACCCCACCCTGATTAATCTGATTTGTTTTCAGTGATCAATACTTGCATGTTCCTGTGAGATTTACTGTTAGTGTCCTAAATCAGGGAAAACTCAAGACCAGAAGGAGTGTCCTGTAGATGATGGAATGTTGCAATGCTGGATATTGTAGCCAGGCAATTTAAAACACAGAAAGCTAACATGATGCTCTCAGAAATGAGAACTGTTATTTAGGCTCACAACTTTAGGTCCCTGTCAGATGTACAAGCCTCAAACGGCTCAAGATCATTTCACAGATCCCTGTTAGAGAGGAGACATTCATTTCTAAAAGATGCACACAGCACAATAGCTTGTTCTCCCTGTCTGTAAGTGAACCTATCTGATCCGGTATGAAACCAAAGCCAAAGAAGCTTCTGGGATATCAGGTAATCTGTGTAGCTCAGTGAATCCCTGATTTATTTTGTCTTAAAACATTTATCACTGAAACTTCTCTGGGTCAACAGCTGCCAATTTAGTCCCTATTTCTACTGGAGAATGTACAAAACGGAACCCATTTGGCACAGGCATGATTCTGTGAGGCAGCACTGCCAGTCTTAAGCTACTACCACATCAAAAATGCTGCAACCACATGGCACAAAATGCGGAGCCAGTACAAACTCACACTGCTGGTTCAAATGTTTTAGAACATTTTCAGAGAGGAATGTTGCCCTGGCAGATTTTATGCTTGACCAGGTACTTTCTGCCTTCCTGAAGCCAGCATAAACACCATTTCTTGTGTTTCAGCCAATTTACCATAAATATGATCCTTTCTTTGCATGGATCCAACCTCAAAGGGCACGGAACCATCATGCCAGAAAACTCATTTTTTCTTAAACTAACAGAAGTAAATTCTATGCTCAAAACTTATATAGATATAACAAAACTGTGCAAAGATATGCCTGAAGATGAAAGTAAGGAGGCAGAGTGAGAGAAAGACTAATTCTCAAGTAAATGACCAGAGGGAATAAATTAAACATAACTGAGTTTCTACAGATAAAAGAGTAACACTTTGGAAATATATATATATATTAAATACATGTAACACATTCCAAATAAACTGCTTCTCAGACCTTGTGCTGAAATCTATCTTGAGCCTGGGTCCTCTCACTGCTGTGGTTGACTGAGTTCTAATTTGACCCTTACGTGACAACCTCCATCAATGAATAGCAATGAGGAATTCACAAAGAAAGCTATTTCAATATAGTTCTCTGGTAGGCACAGACAGACACACTGTGCTGCTGTCAAAAGAAACAACAAAAAAGCTGGTCAGGGTTTTTTTGTTCCTTTGGACAGAGGCAGCCTGTGAAACAAGGTTTAAACTAGGGAATGAACAAGGGCAGAGGAAATGGTAACAGGAGAACTCCTTGAGAAGGAACTTTGCATCTTAAGGACATTGCAATGAATGCTGCAGTTCACCACTTCCATTACTGCAGAAAAGAAATGTCAATGTGCAATATTTGAGCTTTTACATTAACAGGAAATTTCATCTGATCATCCAGCAGGAAACATTCTGTGTAAATAAATAATTTCTGCAAATAAATTTGCAGAATATCATACTACGAACTGGGTTTAGCAACATCAACAAAAGCATCCAAACATGCTTGTAAAGGCAGTACAGTTCTGACACTTAACTCACTACAGAACTGGCTCTGGTCAGTAGCACCACAGCATCTCCAGTCTTACCAAAATGGTTCCCAGTCCACTTAAAAAGAAATAATTTAATTAACCTTTCAGTTAAAGGCACTGAAATCATATTGTAGTACCTCATAAAAGATACAGTTCTCAGCAGAAAAAAACCCCCAATCTCTCTATATATATTAATCATTGCATATTTAAATGACACCAGTCTTCTTTCTACAGCTTCCCTTTGATAACGATTCCTCACTTCAGCACTTTGCTACTGGAGTTTTTCAGGTTTTCCTTCCAAAACTCCATAGTGTGTTTTCAGGGCTTGCTGATATAGTATGTCTACACAGCTTCAGTTATACTGTAGCTCTCTTTCCCCAGTAAGGTAAATTTCAACTGCTTTACTGTACTTCCGAATGGAAAGGAAAATAAATTATGGAAATACAGAACATCTTTCTCAGAACTGCATATATATAATAGCGTAAATTATTCAGTTTAATGCTCTAAAGTTCAAACTGAAATATTTTTACAAGGGCAATTTTTAAAGTAAATGCTTTAGCCTATGGTTACTTTTAACCAATGTAAAAAAAAATCCATTTCTTCCTAAAATTTGTCATTTATAGACCAGAACAGCAAAGAGCACCGTTCTGAAGCACAGTTCTTGCTCTCTGGGACCTAAGGACTTGTCTACACTAAGTAAGCTGAACTCCTCCATCAGAGCACTCATTATGCCACACTTCCTTCAGAGATCAGTGTTTGTGTTAATTAAGCATAAAACAGCACAGCAAAACGGCAGCATATTACTTCACACCTACTAAGTGTCCACACTAAGGTTTAATGGGGTATGTGATAGTCTATAAATTCACACTGTGCACAGTAAATTCTCTATGTAAACAAACACTCCCCAAATATTTCCAAACAAGTGTCTAGGTGGAATAGTTTTTGTAAAAATCCTGTAAATACCAAAAGACTGAACAAGGCAGAGATGGTTTCTCATGGAAAAAATCAGAATATTTTGATTACTTCAGCAATTCTATTTGTTTAACACTACACCTTATAATAATCAGGCCCATGTTTACATATCACCAGAAGCTTTTATGTTTCCCTTTATAGTTTTTCTTTTCCTATAGAAATAAAATGCAACTTGAAAGTCAAAGCTAGAATGAACAAGATCATACTTTGCAATCTCCCTTGGAATATGAATAGTAAATCTGCTGCATCTCAAGCCTCTGACACCTTTTCTTCTGCCTTGGAACTTGCCAAACATGATTGCTACCAGGTTGATTAGTTCATAGGCCGATCACTTTAACACCCCAGAACACATGTCCTTGCATACTAAAGCTGCTGCGTGCCATTGATTTTTCAAAGGTCTCCCCCACTGAAATCAATAAAGAGCTCTGCTTAAAAATGGATTGTATTTTGTGGTCCCTTTCTGACTTGTGGATATCCAGGCTTCCAAGTATTCTCACAGCTGCCTTTAGCAGCAGCTCCATGTCCCCCATTTCCTCTGATCCCAATCTGATCCTAACCCACATCAACAGACCCTTTGGCCACTGATCACTGTGAGCAGAAAGAGACAACAGGAAATCCCACCGTAACCATTTCATTGGAATTATGTCTTCCAAGCAGCAAAGGAAAACCCCTCCAACAGCCTATGTGACTGTTAAATAGCATCAGGCCTTCAACCATGAAGACTGTAACATTTTCAACAGAAATTACTTCCTTACTGTAGAGCCTCCCTTGCAAGCAGAGCCACCCAAAATCAATACATCTGTTCTCAGAACAGGGCTATTTCAATGAGAAAGAGAAAAAGATAAAGATCAAAAGCAGCACAGTTCATAACTCCACTCCCTCCCTTCTTTCCCATGTATTTTAAAGCTTGGCTTCATTAATCTACAATCCAATTTGGCCACAAATACGCCACACACATAAACACACTGTTATAACCTCATGCAGTTACTTCCACGGAACACTTACAAGATTTCACTAAACAATACACAAGAATACACTCGTTTTTCTTGTCTCTTAGGATAGAGTTTTGGTAAAAGGGCTTCCATTTTAAGAGAAAGGCTACTGCCAGGAATGTGACTGAAACTGGCTCTATGTGGGGAACTACAGCTGAGAACAGCCCTGTATTTATGAGCATTAAATCTCTACAAAATGCGGGAACAAAAGTCAGGGGGCCGGCAGCAGTTCCCAAAGCCAGGCCAGTTTGTCACGGGTGAAACAGAGTAACTGAAATATGACAGCAAGGCTGGAAAATCCTGCAAAAGCTCATAATAACTCTTTCATAAAAGATACTATTGTGCTATCATCAAGCAGATAAATAACAAAATGGCAAGCAACAAAGCTGAGGTCAGCTCTGCAGTCAGGCAGCCCAACAGCTTCACCCATCCCAAACGCCCCCGGAAGACATCAGGCAGTGTGTTTAGGCAGCATATTCAAACTAAGAGCCATTAGGCAGAAAATTGTCCTTTCACTACATATTTGAGTGGAAAAAAATGCAACTGTGACCCCACAGAACAGTGAGTGTTTTAAGCTCAGCAACAGATGTGTCAAATGACTTATCCCAACCATGAGGAGTTAACTGATGCTATAAATAGCACTCTGCAGACAAAAAAACCCCCAAACCACTTACTTCTAGTATCCAAAGAACACAGTCTAACTCTGCTTATCAGTAAAACTATTTTCCTTTAAAGAAGTGGGCTTGGATGTTTTACATGTAGATTAACACAGAGAGATAATTTGATTTCAGGCTATTGAGAGATTTCCTTCCTTTTATGTTTCAGAAGAACAGGGCTGCATGCAGCTAAATGAGATCCATAGATTACAGTAGAAGAAAGGCCAATAAAACTGCACAGCTACATTCCGGGGTAGTAACAAATGCTTTTTAATTCTAGGGCTCCAGTCTCGGGGTTTATGAGATTCCAATTACTACTTCTACGATTAATGCAAGTAAGTGCATCAAATAGAAACAGATTTTTTAATCCATCTGAATCAAATACTTAGTATCTCCCATAGCACTTCATACCAATAAATAAACTGGTATTGCTAGGAAAAAACAGGTCTGAAGTGTTCCATTTCAACTGGACCTGCTTTCAGGAGAAAACAAAACCAAATCCCTTCAGATGTTTTCCAGAACAGGGGTCTTGTTTACCTCTCACAGCCACATCGAGTGGATTGTGTGGCTGCTCCACTGCTTCACCAGGGAACTGAAAACATCAGTACAAACAGGAAAGAACATAATGCCAATGTTCGTGTTTAATTCTTGAAGCTACTAAATCAAATTAATTTCATTAGCTGCTTACTAACCAATCTTACTGCATTACTCTCCCATTTTTCAACCTCTTTCATTAAAAACAATCAGATTTCCACCTTATGTTCAAACTTCAAACCAGGAACTGTATCAATGAAGAGATTAAAGCAATACAAAGATAGAAGAAACAGAATAAGGCCCACTAGCTTTAATTCTCTCCAGTAACATCTGTGTCATTCTAAATCCAGGATTGTTTTCACCAAGCTGCGTTTGGAAGCCTGAGGCACTAAGTAAATCTACTCTGTTTAGACCAAAACTATTGATCTGCTTTCTGCAATGGCATGTGCAGAGCACACCCTTCACTGTTTCAGCATCTGTAAATTTAAAATGCAATCCAAGTTTATTTTGCCCTTGTAAGTTTAGCATGCAATCCAAGTTTGTGCTGATTAATGCCACAGCTTTTTAGTATTACAAGGCAAACATGTATTTGAGAACGAATAAATAATTTCTGAGCAAAATAAAAGTATTTAACTCATCTGCTGTCTTGAATAATCATTCAGTTCATGCATAAACATAAAGAAAGGAAAAACAGATACATTTTAATGAAAGTCTTGGAGAAAGTCATCATTCCATATGATAGATTTGAGCATGTAACATCTCTCAACAGAATAGTCTTTGTTATGCACCGCAAAAAGATGCTGCTCCAGAGGTGGTGCCTGGGTGAGGGGCAGAAGCATTGGCACAAGAACTGCCAGTTCAAACTCCCCTGTTTCCAGGTGCAAGGTGTTGCTGAATTTTCAACCCAGAAATCCTTATCCCTGAGAAGCATTTCCTATTCTATCAGCCAAGCATACTGGCTTCTGTGGGGTTAAACTGAGAGCCAAAGTAGCCCTCAGAGAATAATATTCAGGACATGCCTGGTTCATATCCCTGGGTAAATCAAGATGCCATAGTAACCCCATTGATTAGTCCAGACTCAAGCGTTCCTTACTCATTTCGATCTTCCCTCGCACACAACAGAAGCGCGGTGCTGTGCTTCCACTGCCAAGTGTCACAGCCGTACACCGATCAAAACTCGTTTCTACCACATCACTGCAAGTATCAATTTTCATGACTAAGATTCACATCTTTATTACAAGAGCTTTTTATTCACTGCTTTGTGGCTCTGTCAAAATTTTAACGTTGGGGCTGCCAGCAGAGCACAGGGACGTGGTGTCCAGGCTGCTCTGCAGACGGTGAGAGCCTGGCACAGGCCACCACAACCTCGGGCTGGCAACTCACCAACACCACACAGGACCTCCAGGGATCCCTCTTTCTCCCCATCCCTCCTTCCCTGCGGGGAAAATCTGTTCTGAATCTGACCTTCTCTTGAACCTCCATTTCAACTGGACAACTACTACATTTAAATGACATGTTCTGTGCTGAGGTTGATTCTGACTTGAAAATCAGGAGGAACTGGGGAAAATATTGGATTTAGGGGGTTAGTATCAATTGCCTTTTGGAGAAATCATTTCCTTCCAGATAGCCATAGTTAGACTCTGATCTCACCCATTCCAAGCCTATCCTACACTTTTATCTTTGACTAAATCTTAATGCTTTTTGTAGTTTATATCTGCCATCAAGAATATTTCCGATTTCCAGGAACAAACTTATCACTAGTGCCTAATTAGAGTTATTTGGAAGCAGAAATATTTCTTCCAAATTACTAAAGATCTGCTCCAAGAAACAACTTTCTATTCAAACATCCCTTTTTAATAACCATCCTGCTGATAACTGCTGAGTGGGAAAATAACAATTTTGCTTTAACTTTCTAACCACTTCAAATGTTTAAAGCAAATTCCCTCTATTATATTAAAATTAAAATCCTGCACTGTATAAATAGGAATACATTTCAGCTATAATAAACACTTCTAACTCATTTCATTAAGACTATGCAAGTAACAGAGGTAAGTCCCAAACAATTCAGACAGTAAATACAATATAAACTCTGCTGAGAATCTTTCCTACAAATAGCTTTGAAACTTTAAATGGGCTATTTATTTTCAATAAAACTTTTTGGTTTGACATATACAAAAGGAAATATGTTTAATCTAAAAACAATCAAATTAAAATGAAAGGAACTTTATAAAAATCAGTAATGTGGTATGTGTTATTCAGAGGATTATTTTCAAGGAGTGCTTAGCTAAAACTATAATCCACCTACACTGAGAAAAACAAAGCAGTACACAGAAGGGAGCAATATTTCAGGAAAATAAACAAGAGTACTTTAATATTTAATCCAATTATTCACTTTCAAGTCCCCAGATTTAAAACAGACAACTAAAGTACTGAGGTGAAGCAAGAGCAGCTGAAAATGCTTATGGTCATCCTCTAAGTGACCAGAGGATTGGTCTTTTGATTGCAGAAAGGCTGAGATACAGGTGGCAGGGAGGGCATGGAGAGAGGAAGAGACATCCTGAGAGTCTGACCCTTACTGCCTGTAGGAAGAAGTCCCACAGTTGGGAGACATGCCCTGCTCTGTTAGTGTTAGAATGAAGCTAAACAAGTATTTCCATGGTAATAGGAAAATGGAGAGATGGATCAGAGATGGCACAAAAGAGAAAACTCTCATCCCTGCTTCTGTCAGCTGCACTGGCATTTTACCCCTGCCACTGCCTTGGCTCTGGACACCACAATGGCAGAGGGTCTTGTCCTAGTTCCAGTTTTAACAGCTATCATAGGTATCCCCCTTCTTTCTTCTCCTCAACCATTCTACCATTATGTTAAACAAATTTTAGTTGGCCCTCAATAGCGTGCAAACAAAGGAATTTCTGAGAGGTGTAAAGACAATTGAACAAAAGGACAGTGATTTAAGAACACACATAATGAAATAGTAACAAGACACTCAAGAGACTCATCTTCCAGAAACACAGTACCTTTTATAATGTTTCTTTCTTGTAGTGGCTTTTAAGATGGAAATTCTCCCTTGGTTCGATAATAACTCTGTAAGAGAAACAAAGAAAATAACAAAGATTTTTATTCCATCTGGGGGGAGTAGGAAGAGGGGATTATTTTTAAATAACTGATAACATTTACATAATACTGCGGAAGTCTATTAGTTGTACCTCTCCTTGGTTCCCCTTCCCGAGTCGTGCTGGTTTACAAAAAAGCATTAGCTCTGGCATCTCTTCCAGCATCACCTGAAATCCCAAGAAAATACCACAGAACTGGAGTATTGAAAGTAAACTCCATCAAAAGATCCTCTTGATTTCTGTCCCACTGCTAGTCATATGTGCATATATCACACATTCCTGAACTTAAAATTAAGCCAATATATATTTAACTCCCCATTAATTCCTAGATTTAAAAGCAAAAAATGTTTCCCTCATAAGCAAACACGACAGCATTTTCAGTCATCCAGGTCTAAATGCCATCTAGTGGCTCTAAAAATGTCAACTGTGGCTCCACATATACACCTCATCCTGTTTGACATTTTTTCTTCTAACAGCAGGAAATAAGAGAAATTAGGGCAGGAAATTCACCAGAAGGAACTCAACGTTTTTCAACATCTCATTTTTTGTTAGAGCTTCATGCAGCATTCCCATTAGAGCATTTGCTATCCTAGCAATTGCTCCGAGTTAACCAGCAGGATCCTTTGTTTTGGCTTCCCACTCTCCTGCTCTTTTTCTGAGAGCAAGAACATTTCAGGCAGTTGATTCCTGCAGATCACCCTTGCTGGGTTTCACTCAGGTAAAGTCTACCCAGAAAGCAGACCTGCCACTACCCTTCCATGACACACGGCTCCATCACTGGGCCCTTCCTCACTGCTCCTCCTTTGCCTGGAAGGCACAGGAAGGCCAAATAAACACCTGAGCGGTAAGTAAGGAAATGCACTTTGATCCTGCAGACTCACTGTAATCACAGAGGTGCTACAAGAAAATTCTACATCTCTGATGTAAGAAGAGGGCTTCTTTGAAGCCTAATTTCCTTTAGCTTTTGTCTCATAACAAGAATATGACTATCTCCTCTAAGTAAGCTAATTTTATTTATTAAAATATTCTCCATTTTTAAGCCAGAGATAAATAATGATTTACATTTAGTGTCACCTGGAATAGACAAAAACCACTGGAAAAAAATACTTCTCTTGATTTTTCGTTCCTCCTTTTTCACCTGTATTTTTCTTGGTTTTGATTCAGAGTCAGGAAGCCAAGCTGCCTAAGGCTTGGGACGTCCTGGGTAAGACCCAGTCCCACTATAGCATTCATGTGGGCTGTTTAATTTTTTTTTATCATATAACCTGGGAATAAAGTGCATTTGCCTACTTCACAAGATCTCAAAAATGTGTATATAAAATATCAGACCTCTTATATACACCCACACTATTACTGGTGGTCTGCTAGTGATAATCACATCTGTATAGCCTGAAATTTAGTGCTGATTACCATGTAAAAACTGCTTGTCTTTTCAGTACAAATCTACATGTTTCATTTTACTCTTTGGGCAGGATATTTGTCAAACCAGAGGCAGTCCCTGACGTGCTGTGTGGGTTATGGCAAACACCTGGATCAGATAATGCCGTGTTCATATGGGCTCAGTCCAACTGCCAGCAGGAAGCCCAGTGTTTGTTTATATCTACTGCTGCCAGCTCAGAGTTTCAGCCCCAAATCCCAGGAAGCCTGGAGCTTGCTGAGGCTCATGGCTATCCTGCAAAGTCCCCTCTTCAGCCCTTGGTTGCTGCCCATTTGATAACATGCCCTGTGGTGCAGGGGAGCAGGGGGGGAAAGCAACCAGCTTGGACAGCGTGACATTTAATAAAACACCTGTGTTTCATTACAAAAATGATGCTTCATTCCAGTGATATACTTTTATTGCTGATTTTAATCAAGTATCTTACAGCTCTCAAATGGGAAAGGTGGAGAAAAACCTGTAATGCCTTTTCAGATTGCTTGTTATCTCTCACTTGTAACTAATTACCCCAGTCTCACTGTTAAAGACTGAGTGGTTTTATGTTTGCTCGCCAACAAATGACTAAAAAAAAAGAAATTAGACAATTAGTCTCTAGATATAGTAACTAATTAGGATAAATATTTTCAGAACAAAGAACTTAACAGAACATCAAGGCACTGACACTGCAAAAATGTCTGGGAAAGTAAAGCATCTATCAGCAAACCATGCCTTGCCAGTCAGCAAGTTCCACAATTGCATCCCAACCACACTTCATTCTTGTCCTACTCCAGTGAACATAATTAGTTATTAAAGCTTTTCTAACATGGTGAGAATGTGTGTGAGCAGCTTATTGGACTACAGGAAAACTTAGGGACTAATTTTGATTCTGCACCATTGCAAATGTGTGCACACAAACAGCATGATGGAAAGTACTGTAGCAACCTATTCTACCATTCCTTTTTCCAAATGTCTTATTTTGTATCATCAGCTCTGCCTGGACTGTGCTGGTAATCCATTCCTCCCATATTCTTGGTCCCTTACTCAAAAGGCTTCTCAGCATGCACCCAAGCTCTTGAAAACACGTGCTTTCAGTGGGTGCGAGGAGCAGCCTTCAGCCAGGTACAGCCCGGGTAACTCCACTGGACCGCACGGCCCTCGGCCCGCTCTGTGCCAGTCTGAGCATCAGTGACACGGAGCCAGTGTGACCCAAACCTCAGCTGGAACACGTTCTGGGGCACAGAGCGGACCCCTGGCCTCTGCACACAAACTGGTGACATTAACACTGCCAAGTGTGAGGCAAGCAGGTAGTGTAGTCCAAAATAAAAGAGACAAAAACATAGCGTGGATGGACAAGCAGACTGCTTTTCAATTCAGCTGCAATACTACTATAAGCACACACTGCAAAATCTTGCCCAGGGCATGAATGGAAAGCCTTTATCTTTGGTTCTGTCACTCAAATGACCTTCTCTCTGACATTTCTGGCATTAAAATAACTACTAAAGAATTTGGATGATGTAATTTATTAGGTAGCAGAAAAATTACCTGCAGGCTCATGGCTCCAGCCCTCGCTGCTCACTCAAACTGGCCTCAAGGAACAAATGTCTCCCTTGCTTACAGCAGCGGATTGCAGTCAGCACAACTTCACTTGCCAACAGCTAACCCAGTGGGAAAGAGACCAGTGGAAAAGAGCTCACTTACTCCCAAATAAATTTGTCTGTCCATGTTTTGTTTTTATTGATTGCAAGAAGCTGATACCCTCCACTTGTATGTTTTCCTTGGCAAGAGCTCTGTCACAGATAAATTACCAGAAGTTTGGGCAGGGCTGAATAGAGACCTCCAAACTGTATTTTGCATCTGCTGTGATTTACTTAACCAAGAGACGAGGAGGTGAAAGAAAGGAATTTTCTTCCTTCACCTTACCTCTTCATTTGCTAAACTGCTATTTTATTTCACAAAGAAATGTAGGGTATTCTGACTGACAGCACAGTTCTGCTTTTATGTAAGGTATCAGATGGCAAACATGAGGTAGCTACATTACACAACTCAGTGTGTGGGTATATGCTCTGTCACAACTTGCATCAAAACATATGAAACAGTCATGGGAAGTGAGGTTTCTCGTCTTAAAGATGTGATACAAACATAATGAACAGCAGCCACCCTGCACACTCATTACAAAACCTTCCATCAAAAGACGTGGACTTCAAGCTGTTTGATATTTTAATATTTACACTCAATTATCTCTAGAAATTTATTTAAAACAGTATTATTTTTGTGTTACTTAGGAGCTCTGAGTTCCCTTAGAAACTCCTACTCCTTCTTAATTATAGTGTAAATCAGCATGTTAACATCAAGCGAGCAACCACTAACTAAAGCAGCTGATACAAATGCAGACAAAGTTCGGACAGAAGTAGTGGCAAAATGCCCAGAAAGTTCCAAACCCCCTCTGAACAGCTAAGTCAACGTGGAGAGATACACAGACCTTTCAAGAGAGATGCGCTGCGTAATAGCAGTTACTGCCAATAAATTTTATATAAATATTACAAAAGCAGTAAAGAGCCCATGCATCAGTACACAGACATGTCACAGATAAGAACTGTGGCTTTTTAAAATGTCAGGACTGAAAATGTACAACAGCCTATAAAAGTCACTCAAGTCATTACATGCTACCAGTGAAGTAAATCATTTATTAAAGAAACAACGGCTGAACTAACTCTGCCAAACTAGGTGCACCTATTCCCTCTACTGTGTTACTGTGTTGATAAAGACATGACATATTAAAAGAAAATGTATGAAATACAGAACTACAAAAGCCAATGTACAGTGATTCACTTCACTGTGCTATGGTACAAGCAAAATTAAAGCTAATCCTTTCTTCTGAAGGAAATGTCACAGACTTCTGTGCATTTGGTAAATTAATATTTATAAGAAGCCCAGACAGTTTAGTGTTTTTAATACAGGACTAAGATTTCCTCCTGAACATCAAACAGAGAAGTTGCACTAAAACAGCAGTTTCTTTATTGCAACAAACCGAAATGACAGTATTTCCAAGATTTGTTTTCCATCATGTCATTCCGATCAGCAACTGTGTACAACTGGGACATTTGCAAAATCCACCAAGTAGCCATGAATTATACATTCCTAACTCTTTAAAGTTAACACATAATAATCTTCTTATCAAGAGCCTGCTGACAGCTGCTAGTACTACGTTCCTAATAATCCTCATTACAGACATCTAGGAATGGAAAAACAAGGTATAGACAGTCTAGTAGCACACGGGTGTACATATATATGTAATAAGTGAGACTTTACCAACAGCATTGTTTCAAGAACTTACATAGCAATAAAACTATAACTGAACACCTTTTATTGAAAAATGTAATTTAAAATTTTACAACCTAATATGAGTAGGAATTCATCACACCCAATTAAATTAAAATGCAGCATTTGATCACTTTTTATGAAAATCTTGAAAGGAATTTTGTTATATTACATGCTAATATGGAGTTTCATTTAATTTAGATGATGAATTATCTAATTTTGTTTTCTAGTATACTAAGGGTATCTAAATTGAACTTGATAGCATTCATGGGGTAACCAAAGTCACCTTTTATGTATTACAGAAAGAGGATAAATTTATTCATTTAAATAGGAGGCAAAGGTGATCTTCCAAAATTCTATAATGAAATTTAATCTTGGAAAAAGAAGGATAAAAAAATTAATCCTGGTTTTAGTAATAAGACATTAGTGCCAGTAAAGTTCACAACAACTGTGGGAAACTGGCTGCAGATGTTTACATTCTCCAGGGTAGAAATTCCTCTCTCAAGCAAGCCAGACCCAGTCCCGTAACCATAAAGTTAAGGGAGCGGACTTTCCAAAGCAAGCTGGAATTTTTAGAAGAATCTTTGTTCACAATTTTAATGCAAAAAGGAAAATTGCAGTTTGCAATGAATATCCTACTGTACTCATACAGCACAGATTAGGTGCTGTAACACAGCAGAGTGCTGGCCCAGTTTCGCTGGGATGACAATAACCAGCAGCACTGTGCAGTCAGCACCGTCACATGTTCCTGTGCTGCTCTGACAGTGCTCTGGTGTGTTCATGATGCTGCACTGACTGCCCACGGCCAGCAACTTCCACCCTGGCAATTACACTGGCAAGGGTTCAACTCAGAACAAAAGCAGCTACCAGATATTTTGTCAAGCTAGGAAGTTTCTTACCGAAAAGATGTACTTGAAAAATGTCCAGTTCTTTCTGTGCCCAAATGGAAGAAGAAAACCAGCCTGAGTGAAAGCTTAACTAACAATATTTTGTGAATAAAATTATAGGTTAGCCTAGCTTAAGAACTCTGTTCACCTGATAAATTTACATTACTGCAGATAAATCTGAATACTCTAAGCTGACCACTAGAATACTTCATGCAGTCATTACTGGACCGGCACCTAATCCCGTAACTGGCATAAAACCTTCTACCACAGACAGACAGACTACCATTACATGCTAACAAAGGTAAAAGAAAGGAACAAAAAAAAATACAGGTAAGATTGGAGAAATCATAGAGAGAATGACAATTTGCTGAAGGTCAAGAGCTGTGAGCGAAAAATCTCTGGAATCTCAGAAGTAATCCTTAACACTTAAGTGATGCCTTCCTCTTCTCCTTAAAAAAGATGCAATTGAATGAGGCCTCAGTCACATCTCTCACAGTTCTTCACATGAAGCAGGATTTTTAATTTTTTTTAAAACAAGAACTTAAGAAAAGTAGCTTGAAACAAGGGGAGTCCTGTAGCAAACCTGCAGAATCCATAGCACTCTCATGGGTGGTAAGAGCTGTACACATCTTCCAGAAAACTGGCAAGGTGGATGCATGTGTATATGGGTAAACTTAATGAACATTCCCAAACTAACAAAAGACATACAAACAGTTAGGAACCCAAAAGGTACAAGTAGTCAGATCATTTCAGATGTGCTGGCATTCTTTAAACTTTATTCCACAGAAGCACTGATTTGACTAATGAGGTTTTGGCAGTAGAAACTGCAAGGATGCAAAATCTGTACCTGGATGACAGTGAAAGAGCACAGCACGTCTGTCTGACTTGCACAACAATTATGTATATTCTATTTAATTGCATAACAATGTTTCCATTTGTCTTTGTTTAAAATAAATTTAATAAGTTTTATTTATTAATGATGAACTGAAGGGAGAAGTTCACATAAAGATAAAAAGTAGGGTCTCTACTCAGTCATGCACATGGAACAGTGTGACATTAGCACCGATTAAGATCACTAATATAAATTGCTTCAATAAAGCAAAGGGAAGATTAGAGGTGAATTACTGTAGTAATCTAAACCGAAAAACAATTGCCAAGGAAAGATATAAATATCATCCAAACTTGTTGCTCTAGAATGTAAAACACATGGGTAGGAAGAATATCTAGGGATAGAAAAAATCAATCATTTGCAGCTGATATAGATGAGAGCTTAGTAACCTTTCCCAGCCAACTGGGAATTCACACAAAAAGCTGGAATAGCTTAATGAAGAAGGAAATACGAAGAATATTTCTGTTCCAAGTCCCAGAACTCTTACAAGCTTCATGCTTCATTCTAATGCATTCAGACTACTGGGCAGTCACAGCACTTGGGCTATTTAAAGACACACCAACTTATTCAAACACTCAGCTAACAGGTCTTTCAATCCCAGGACAAACAAGAGCAGCTAAAACACACACTGCTGGTTTCTAGAAGTACGTGTTCCCACACTCACACAGAAGTTCTGTAAGTATCTATAATCTTACATTAATTGAAGCACAGTAAGTATATACATTTATTAGCAGAGTTTGTTTCTTAGTGTTTGCAGTGCATACATTTAACGATCGTAGAACTGTAACAGTTTGTTGGGTTTAATCTGGTCCTTAAACACTAGAAGAGTTCAGCCTCTTCTTTTAAGAGGATTAAAACATGAAAGCAGAAGGAATTTGGTTATCCAGGCACTTCTGAAGCAAAATTACTTGCTTTGCCACACGGTTTCCTTTTTTATGGTGACTGCTCTCATCTTTTTCATGTATTACTGTAGCTCTTGTGATACAGAAAATTTATTACAAATCTACTGTAAAGAAATTGAATCAATTATTTAGATCTATGCAAAAAATAAATATAAACT
Source organism: Oriolus oriolus (assembly GCA_013400235.1). Classification (NCBI taxonomy): domain Eukaryota; kingdom Metazoa; phylum Chordata; class Aves; order Passeriformes; family Corvidae; genus Oriolus; species Oriolus oriolus. Next base: position 115,747 of record VXBT01009954.1, on the reverse strand, counting down.
CTTTTTTTTGTATTTATCTTTAAGGCAAATTAAGGGAGATTACATGAAAACAAATTCCTAAAACTCTGACATCTTGCTAATTTCAAGCAACTTCTTGTTGTTTTTCTAAGAAATATTGGGAGGAGGTGCTACAGAAAACCTCACCAAGAAAGAGTGTTGGGATTCTGAGACAGACAAGCCAGTATTTAGTAAGATAGAAAAAAAGAAAAAAGAAAAAAGGTGGGGGAGTAAACTCAGATCATTAGAAATTTGGCAATTATAATAAACTGCCTAATCTATTTCAGTGACAGTTTGACCTCAAAGAGCCCCAAATACTGTGTTTTGCTACCAGTGGAGACACAAACAAGAGACCAAAGGTTTTTGGAAGGCCAAATTAAGCAGCGTAGTAGAGGAGAAGAGCACACGCTAGAAAGCCTGGCAGTGAAACACACTGCCCCCAAATACATTTGTGGGTGGGAAGAACACAGAAACACTGGCAAGGAAAGGCACTCAGGAGAGCCACATTTGCACTGTAAAAAGAACAGCAGTGCCACACGTGAACTGGCACTGGCAGCATGTGCCAATGTGTGACCCTGGAGAACTGTCCCAGCTCCTGTCAGGAGAGCCTCAATCACTGTATTTATCCCTCTCGCTGGATGTGCCTCATGTGGCCGATTTGGTAACTTGCAATGGGAAAAATCTGAATGGATGATGTAGCAATGGACTAATAATATTAATTAATAATTTTGATACGTGATTTCGTGACTGCAGAGAACTGTCTCCGTGGCTAGGCAGAGGGAAAACAAGCAGGAAAAAAACACATGCCAGCAAAGAAACAAGGAAAATAAGGTGAACAGTGAAGAAAGCACACACTGAGTCTGTCCTGGGGAGCTGCTGCTGGTCAGGAAAGGGAATAGGTAATTACTAGAAGAGAAATAAACAGGAAAACAATTCATATATATTTGCTCCATGCTACAGTTCCTGCTCTTCATGTTGATAGAAGGATTACTACACATTCCTGGCAGGAATAGTAAGTGTGGACCTGCACTGCTTTTAACATTTACGTATTTATCAGTATAGATTTGATACACCTGTTGAATCCGTTTTTCAGTACCATATAACCTTTCCCCTTTTGCTCACAAAAACCACAGAAACAAGAGCAAATGAATTCAGAGAAGTACCAGTAGAGTAGCATTTGGAGGTGTGGACACACCGTGCCACACTGGGATCTCTCTGGGCTCAGGTGCAATTGAGATCTCACGCCTTGCAGGACCTTTCAGTCGAACACTCTGCTCGCTGCAGCTCAGGCTCAGGGAGTGGAGCAGCAGAACAAGGACTAACACAACATGGGAAACCACAAAGCAGTAAAGAGCTGACAGATAGAATTTTAGTTCTGCCAGCCTGGACAGTGTCCTCACAAGCACCACCAAGTGCGATAAAACCGATGAACAGGACTGACCGCCAAAAACACAGAAGCAGTAGCTCCATCACACAAGTCTTATTCGCATCTTAAATATTTATAATCTGCAGATTTAAGAGACAGAATCCAGCTGCACATCTGTTCTTTTAATCTGAAGGGCTGCTGTTGGATGGGAGCAGCAAAGCAACTGCAGACCCTGCAGTCCCGACATGCACATGGGGCTGTGCCAGCTCCAGCACCTCAGGGCTGGGGCACACCATGAATGTTCAGCTGCCAGACTGCTCCCCTCTCATTTTATTATTCCTCTTCAATGATTCAGCGATGTGTCTTGTTTCTGTGACACCAACAATGCAGCTAAGGATTGATGATGCCAAAAATACTGGCCTCAAAAAACCCTCAGCTTGACTAGTAATTAGAGAAGGAAAATATATTTCATACAAGTACCGTGGAAACCAGGAAGATATTTTGATTTTAAATCACAACAGTGTCACAGGCATTAGCTGCTCGTCACATCTCAAAGCATATAGAAATGAAATGGATCCTATGAATACAGTAACAGATATAATGACACCATATCAGACTTGCAAAATTGCACAAAAAATACACTTGTCTGAGACCTGCTAGAAAAACTGCAATGAACTAACAATAGTAATACACTTTGTATCAAGAAAATGTAATCACTCTGAGTAGTGTGAAGAAAAAAGCTTCTATATATTAAGCTGCGCATATAATGCTAATAAATCTCCATGATAATATAAAATAAGCTGCTATTCCCTCTAGGTTTCATCTACGTCCTGCTGTTCTGGTCCCTCAGAATGGGAGATGGACTTTTCCACGGGTCCAGAGGCCATCCAGACACTAAAAGAGAGCATGAAGCAAACATACTTTCACTGAAACCCTGTTATTAACCTACTTTGATTAACAATACCAGAGTTTTAATAACATAAAGTGAATTTCAGGGTTTTAAATAAGATTTTTTTCATCCACCGAAGTGCCCATAAATTTTTGTAAATTTTGGTAAAGCCATTAGCATATATTTTCCTGGAGTTGGTATATGCATAACCTTATTATTAAAAACTCTAGCAGGCTCTCTGACTGTTAACCACACTCGGTCCTACATGTAGGCAACAGGAAATTAGATTGTGGAAGAACTACGTAATTTCACTCTAGATGTTAATTAAAAGAAATCACTAAACCTACAGAAGTTTAAATCAGTAAGAGAATACAAGTCCACATTTAGGTGAGATCTAAATCCAAGGCTAAGGCCACAATAAATCTTAATATAACTCGGCTGTGCTCACCGGTGCTGAGACCTACAAACTGCAGCCCCTTTGCTGCTGAAAGTCACAATCCAGCATTCTTTCAATGAAAAGTTGTGTAGGAATATGACTGAACTTTCATTAGGTCTCTGAGATTTACAGTTTTGAAGGACAAATGTTAACTTTATGTGTGTCAATCATAAACCCATCCAATTGTCATGGAAATACACAACCATGAGGAGTCAAATTATTAACTTGGCTGCTGAAACAAAAGTTTTATTGCTGCAATTGACTGAAACTCTCTGGTTTGCATAAATTAAGCTGAATGGAATTACAGTGATGGCCATGCTGCTGGACACAGTGCTCTGTCATGACTTTAAATGGATTTGGTACTTAAATTCTTTGTAGAAAACATGCATTATTCTGATTGTATTTAAGCTAGAGATATCGGGAGAATGCTTGGTCCTTAATATCTGTAATGACAGAATCATGCAAAAGGAAATTATTTAGACTGACTGACTGTGAGCTCAGTTTCAGAAGGTGGCTGTTGAAATGAGTATATATAATTAATTATACTAATTTCTATGCATATGTAACCTGGATACAATAGAGACATCACAAACAGAGAACTCCAGCATTTCTTTTTACATCTGAATTTCTAAGCTGCACCCCAGTCCACACTTGTGAAACACTAAGAAGAGGAATTTGAAGAATGTCCAGTAACATTCAGTCACGTCCAAAGGGTGGCATTCGCCCCTCTCCCAAAATGTTAAGGAAATGAGAAGGAAAACTGCATAACAGAAAACTTTGTACAGGGCAGGGCCAAACAGCTTCTCTAGATTCCAGCTTTATCAAGCTGAAAGCGGGAGTTATATCAGCCCCTTTTAATCCCTTTCTGAAATCAGTCACTCACACCAGAAGCAAAACAACCAAGGGATCTGACATCTTGTGACATTCCAAACTGACAATTCAGAAAATTAACTCACTGAATTGTCACAGTCCTCTCTATAACCTGCATAGGCTGCTGTCAGCAAAATCAACTCTGAAGTTTCAAATCCCTAAGAAAACTCAAAATACTGTCTGATGTGCAAAAAGAAAGGATGCTGAATATGCAGAAAGTGGAATAAATTTTTATAATTCCATTCATCAGTAACAACTTAATGAAACACCACCACTAACATCACAATGCAAACATTTTACATTTATAGAGAATATTTTACATTTATAGAGATTTTAAACTTGAAACTTCAATGTATTTTCCAAGGGAAGTAACGTTAGCACCAGTAATTGCTTTTGGAGACACACTACGATGTATCCAAGGAAAATGTGCAGCAAAACCTGGGATTAAAAGGAATTTTTTACTTTCATAACCCTATTCCGATTCTTTGATCACTATGCTGACTCCTAAGAATGGGGAAGCTCAAAAGGAACCAAAAAAATTCCATTAAATCCAACCCTGTAGATAACGGTACATATTTCCACATGCAGTTATGATTTCCTGCACACACGAACCGGTGTGTTCAAACATCTTTTGAAGTCATTTTCGGAGTATCTGTGAAAATTTATTAACTTTAGTGCTCATTAGCTGTAGTCTAGGTGCATGTGAGTGCCCAGAGACTGCAGTGGTGCCTGAGCAGCCAAACTGCAGCTGGAGGTTTTAACTTCTACACTTCCAGCATAACTATGGCAGATCAACACACAGGCTCCCACACAGTGATGGGTACGCTCCAAACTACAATGGTGCTGCTGAAATCTTATGTCATTTTATGAAAGGAACAGATTTTTTCATGTACTTTCTGTATATCTTTAAACTCAGCTGTTTCACTTCACTGTATATAATATTATTTTTAATTTATAGAAACTCCAATGATTTTTTCTTATTACAGAAATTGAAAAGATCACGTCAGAGCATTTGCTGTAAAATTAGACACCTTTAATTGGCTATTAAAGACTTAGACTGCAGAAAGTTCTCAGGCTTAATCTGGGAAACTGGGAATAGAATAAAAGGATGAAGAATTTGTTTACTGGAACAATCTAACACAGCAGCATGTAACTACATTAATACTTTATCCAGGACAGAAACAGAGAGGGTTGTGTTGGTTGGTTTGGGATGAGGGGGTAGTGTTCCTTCAGCTTTTCTTGGTTTGAGGTTTGGCTGGGTTTTTTTAAATAGTGTCAGAGCAATTTCCTTCCTATCTTGGAAACACAGTGAGGCAATAATAGAGCAAATGGATGAACAATAATGTGGTGTATTGCTCCCCACAATTAAGGCAGGCACAGTATTTTCCCTCTGTTGATGGACCACAAGTCCTTCATGCCAGAATTTACATAAAGCGTCTATAAAAATGATCCCTTTTGTGTGTGTGTGTGCATGCAATGTGCCCACAAAGGTTTGAGAGGAACAGCAGCAGTGATGGACAACTATCCACACCCATCATCGATGCAGTTACTGAAGTACCATCAGACACAGTCAGTCGGTTTTGGGAGTGGGACACTGAAGTAAAATAAAAGCAACCAAGACTGTAAAGCTGTATCTGAAACTGTGGGACTCTTTAAAACCACAGCTAAACAGAAAAAATGAAACTAATTTTAGGGGTACAGAAATACTTCTTCAGGATTTAGAGATAAATACTGCCAAGTGATTATTTGTTCATGTTATATTTCCATTTCATTAAAGACTTACCAGTTACATCAAATTAGGTAATCTGGGTGCAGTGTTCATCTTGAATTGTATCTAGTACCTAGTTACCCAGTCATAGCCCTGAAATTCTAATCCCTTGCCATAGCTCTAAATTCTTACATTTATTGTAAAATCGCATAACCTTCACATTATTCCTTCTCAATGTTAAACTGCTCTTCTGAGCCCAATCAGGAAAAAAATCAGATCATTAAAAAAATCCTCTTTAACCAGAAACACATGAACAAAGCTAAAAATGTCACTCTACGTGCTGTGTTTTCAGATTATTATATCAATTTATTCAGAATCACTCACCATCAGCTGCTCTTGGACTTAAACTTCTCCACCCTCTATTAACACAAAAACTGCCCAGGACAACGGGTACTAGTGAAGATTCTTGTTACACAGAGAACTATTCTCCCTTGTACTTCGAATTCATAAATAAATGTATAGGCTGTGTCAAAATTTCCTTTGAAGAACAAAGCTATGACAGCTAACATGTTCTATTAAATAATGAGAAAGGAATGGATGCAGGATTGCACCTTGTACTCACGCCGTTAGTCCCTACTGGAGCTGGGAAAACTGGCCATGAGTGCTACTGCCCTGAAGCCACAGTTTGGGGGGTGTGAGATTTCATGCCACAGCATCTAAATATATGTAGAAGCTGGAACAAATTCATCATCAGCACAAGCCTAGAAGTGTAAGACTGGCCTTAAATATTTCAGCTATTCCAGCACTGCAGACTCCTACCCCTAACAGTGCCAAGGAAAAGCATGGAGACGAACTTACAGTAGTGCTTTGCAGGATAGAGTTACACCCAGAAGGAATGTGGGCTGCCATCCTGGATAAGGAATCCAGATGCTCTAGTGCAGCAGGAGCATCGGCAGCACAGCCTGAGCAGCACAGAACTGCGCAGGAAGAGTTCTCTGAACTCCTCGCAACACGGTGCAATACAGTGGTTTGCTCTTGGATCGCTGAACATGGAATCTTTCAGTCAAGAGATCTCTTTCTCCTACATTTTACTGTGTTGTAATCTAAAAGTACTTTTTATTTTTATTTCATTTTTGCAAGCTAAGACACTGATATTTACAGTATTTTGCACTTCCAATAGGTCTCCTATGCTGTCTGTTTTGGCTGCAACCAACTTCTGATAATTTGTGCTGGATGGTCTTCAGGACATGAAGGAAACTGGTGCATGGCACCTGTTTTTCCAGTTGTAATGTAATGTAATGTAATAATTTATGTCCATCTCTGGTATTGTTCAAGACAGAGTGGTCCAAAAAGGTAAAAACTGTGTTTGAGAACTTCTGTTCCCTTTTTGCTTCTCATTTAAAACTTTGCTTACTATTTGTTCTGACTCTTTAAAATTCAGAGACTTGAGAAACTTCATGCAATGGTCCTTGCAAAAGCTTGTTTGATAGACAGTACTTTGAAGATAAAACCCACCCAAATATTTTTTAACCACTAGAATTGTCTAGTAGTGATTTTCTGCTGCTACAGAAAAAGGCAGCCAATGCCTGAAGCAGAATTTCACTTGTTTGGATTGTTTACTAGAGAGATTTAATTGACACACCAGCAGGTTATTTTGCTGATCTCCCTGCCTGTACTCTGGTTCTGCTCACAGATGAATCAATGATGTTCAAATCTTGTTACCTGCCTCTGTGGCTTCAAAACATCTGACTGTGCAAATTACTATTTTTATCCCTTTTCATTTGGTAGGCTAGCTGTGTTATGCCCAAATTTGTCATAAGGAGATATTATCTCCTCTTTTAGCAATTCAGTACACCTTATAATTAAGAATTATTTATTAATATTACTGTATCTGTCAAGCCATTAACCCCAGACAACACAAAAGAAATTACACTTCCCTGGAACCCTACTAAGATAAAGCAGGATCAAGATTAAAAACCCTTGCAGCTGATCTTAAGGCTTCTCTTTATGGTGGTCAGTTTTCATTTTGGGGGCAAACTGCCATGAGGAATGTTACCTGTAAGAGCAAGCAACCTACCTGAAAGACTGGGAGAATGCCAAATTTTTGGGGGTTGGTAGTGCCTGAATTTGCTCAGCTCTGGAGTCACCCTGTGGTGTCCGGCAGCAGCAGGACGGGGTGGAGACATGGCCTGCCCTAGATAACACGTGCCCTCTCCTGGCAAATCCAAGCAACATTCTGGGGGTAGCTGGTGGCTGCCTAGATGCAACAAAACTACTCCCTCTGCGAGTAATATCAATTCACGTTACTAGAGGATTTTTATTATTACTTTTCTAGTAAACATTCGTGTACAATGAACACTTCTTAATGCTGTAGGAACTACGCTGAATACAAACACTCCAGATAATCTGGTGTTATTCTAATAGGTTTGGCCTTAGAGTACATATTTTATAACTCAGTTATAAAATGTCCATCAGATAACCAAAGTAGAGGTGGGAAAAAACAGAATAACATAAACTTGTCTTTGTTTTAATATGTTTAGTTAATGATGGGCCTTAGTCCACAGGGTTCATATCCCTACCCTGCTGAACAAAGTAAGATTTTCTATTATTTAATTCAGTATCCATTTAGCTCAGCTGAAGGACTGTTTCCATGCAACTCATGCTACTCTCTTCCCCTACAAAATTCACCACTCATGAGCAGACAGACAAGCAAATGCAGGTTAGGACAAAAGGGATGCAGTTTAATACTAAACAGCACAGGTTTAATCAATCAGTGCCTTGAAGCAGGTTCCACTGAGCAGCCCAGTAAATCTGGGTAGAGCTGCTTTGAATTTACCCTCCTTTGAGAAATGGACTTAAGGAGAGTCAGCAGAACTTGTATTATCTGTTTTAACATTCTAATTACACCAGATTTAGAGTAATTGCCTCCAAATATTTAATGGGACTCTTTATTTATGCAACTTAATTGTTCTTAGTAGTTTTTATGCTATTTCTACTTCCTTAATATTCAGGAAAATGATTGTTCCTAAAAGAATGTTTACAGAAATACTGAGTAAAAATTAAAAATATATTTGGAAAGGCGAGTTTTGAATCATTAAGAAATTACATACAATGCACAAGTTTTGTGGCTCACATACCTCACCAAGTCCATACCAGCTTGACTTCTGAATATTAAAAAAAAGGTTATGATTATGTAACAGAAACAGATGCTAAGAAATGAGAAATTAATACAGGTAAAGAAGTGCTACCTGATATTAAATGTCCATCACTGCTAAGGCACATTTAAGGCAAAGAGATCAAACTGACTTGTGAAAGAGTTGACTTTGAGACAATAATATGAAGACATCTTCTAGTATAAACAGAGGAATGAAAGTGCTCAAAGAACAGATGCTTTCTGTCTCCTTCTGAACATCCTGTGGGATAAAATGCGTTTCAGTGCTGAAAATGGTGCAAGTCTGTTCGAATCCAACTATGAATTCTGATGAATACCCAGAACCAATACTTTTGGCTTGGGTCAGGATGTAATGCACGGGCAGAACAACCTGTGTTGGGACTAACCAGGAAGGAGTGTCTTTGAGGTTTCTAAGATTCCTCTGAAGATTAAAGCAGAGACTTTAGCAGAGATACAAGCAGAGATTTCTAAAGAACTCTACAACTGAAAGTGCAAAGAAAATGGCAAAATATGAAACACACCTTTTAAGTGTAGCAGGAAAAAATTATTTATTTCTCTACTGGTTTAACTAATTTTAAGACTATACTTTTTTTCCTTCAGGTGCAGGAACTATAAAGACACGACTTCTACCTACCGCTGCTCCTTAATAGATCTTACACAACCTCAAGCATACTATAGTCCTTCCTAGTTCCTTTCTCTGCATCCTTTCTGCACTGTCCCAAGGACACTGCCCCTGTTTGCACATTTCCCCGTATGGAATTACAGCAAGTAAACATAAATGGGAAACGAATCCCCTCCTGCAGAGGGACATGTTGCTCTGAGATGGGCAGGACAAGAACTGGTTCCTGGCAGATGCTGGGCACTGTTCGCTCGGCTCACAGTAAGAACCGCTGGCAACAATGGCAGTGCTTCACTAGGAGCATCTCAAGTGTTGCAGCTTTTTCCAGCCAGCACAATTCTTGTTCTCTGTCTGGTCTTTCTTCCCTTTACTTTCTACAGGGAACCAGAACTAACTCAGTAACATTTCAGTTGCAATTTTCTTGTTCCAGACTGTTCTCTGTCTCTGTACCACCCATCAATTTACCCAAATCACTGGGGGGTTTACAGTCCTTTCCCCAGCTTATTTTCCCCAAGAAAAAATGAAAATGACAGAATGTTTCTTGCCTTATCTGTTCCCCATTGGTGCAGAGCTCTATGGCTAAAATGCTCACCAGAGCCAAAAGCCTGGGCATGACTGAACTTTAAAAAACTAAACATCAATTGGTTTGATTTATAGACCCAGGAGACCAAGTCAATCACAAAAGAGTAAAGTAAAATTAATTTGCCATTCAGAGCTGTCTATAAAATGTGCCTCCTAGCCTGAAAAATATAAAAAACTGGTATTAAGTAGATTGCATAATTGCTTCTGCTGGGCAAAAAGGCTTCAAATTCCATCTTCATAGTTGTCATGTATCCAGAACATCCCTTGATCCAACCAGGCAAGGCAAAATCTAAGAATTTTCCCCCCCATGCTACTCCCCTGAGTTCTGTGGACTTAGACAAGCACTGAATACAGAACATCCCAAGCTGTACCAGCCTGATGGTATCTCTGCAACTGGACTGAGTGTCTCTGGCATCTGTTTGGGAGGCACAGCATAAGGCAAGTTCATCAGTTCAAACCTCATAAAGAGATGGTGCAGATGCACTTCAGAGCAGATACTGCAGACTTTATTTTCCATTTGAGAACTTTGCATCTTTAGGTAATACACATATATAAATACAGAACATTAGCATAACAGCGTTAAGAGACGCAATTTGGGATATTTTAAGCTTCATAAGAGTTTGCAGTTTTATGACAGCATTAAAATGCTCTTTGATTCAGCAGCAGGTTAACACACGGTGCCCCATTTCCATTTCTGTGATAGCTGGATGTTAAGTTCATGTGGCACGTGGAGCAGAAGGGAAGCAGCCAAGGATGAGTAACCACTGCCAGACACCACGCAGAGCCGCACGCCTGGCAATCCTCCCATTAGCGGAGTCGCTCGGGAAGGGTCGGCTGTCACAGGTATCCGGCTCTCAGCCACTCAGACAAGTCCCTACATCACAAGCAACAAATTCACTTCCAGAACGAAACTGTCTCATAAATTCCTGTCATTCAATATTGTAATTGTATTTCTGTGGCTTAGGTTGTGGCAACTGGGAATGAAGCAAGCAGGAAGTGAAGGCTAATTGTGAAGGGTTAAACTTCCTTTTATACTGAAATCATTTTGTTATGAATAAGGGACCTAGAAAGGAAGGACAGCTATTGATGAGCCAGTGACAGAATAAAAACTTCATCAATTGCTGAGGTTATTTAGTCTGTCAGTACTGAAAGATTTGAAAGCTTCTAATTTAGCTCATCACAAAAGAAGCTCCCTGCTGTTAACAACTTCACAATGAATTTTCAGCATTCAACTTCAAGTCAGAATCAGTACTGTAGCTTAATACTTCTCTCTCAGGTACTAAGTCAAACACAAAGCTCAAATTCTGGGCAGAAAGCATTACCAGCTGTTTACAGTTTGGGCAATTTCTTTGTATAGATAATAAATTGATCTTCATATCTCGATCCAGCAACTGAAGTCTGATTACATTAATATCTTAAATATTAGTTTATGTACTCAGTGGAGTTCTGCTCCAAACACCATCTACACCAATCTAAATAAAGTATCCAGTACATAGATATTATTTTAGGTGCCTTTTGCTTCTGTTTTAGTAGGTGTAATGAGAACAGTGGTCACAATGATATTTAAACAGAAAAAAATACAGCTTGGTTTCTGCAGTGACGCTGAATGCAATCAATCTGCTAACACCTGACACCCAGTAAGCTCACAGTGTCCATAAAAAGTATTACTATGTGTATGTGTTAGAAACATCCATATTCTTGGCTCCTTTCTCTCCTGTAAAGCAGGAGAGTGGAATTGCTCTCCTGAGACTCATAAACAGATTTTGATTTCATCCAGGAAAACTTTCATCCTTCTCTTTGCAATAAAAATCTTTCCCACCTCAACTTGTTCTTCTTTGCAGGTTCAATAAACCAGTATGATCCATGGCTTTGTGGACAGCACAGCAAATTTACATCACTAGACACAAAATACCCCAAGCCCACAGCAAATACGATTTCCTGAGAGCTGTTTACAGCTTGTAAGACAAAAGAAATTAAGATACATTTATATTAAACAAGTGTAGCTTTCCCTTTTTTCTTATGGGTTCCATTAAAGATACTTTATTTCCCTCCATTTATCCTACCCTTATGTACAATGGCAGTTTCATAAGCCCTGACTCAAAGAGAATAACTTCTGCTGGCCAAAGAAATCAGCCCTGCCTATGGTCTGGGAGATTTTCCAAGGACAAACAAGCTCCATGGTAAAGGTCATTAGGAATGAGAGAGATTCTTTACGCTATGCTGAGCTCAGAGACTAATCCACTTCTTTTGGCAGGAGTGTGCAGGTAGGGGATGAGCAAACTGTAGTTCCAGACTCTTCCACTCCTGCTTTTCTAAGTATATGCAGGGAGCCATCCATTTTGACCGGCTCTTCTTTTGGTTTTGATGTCATGCGCTACAAACCCCAGAGTTATGCTTACTAGGACAAATCTATTGTCCTGTGCTAGAAATCCTCTCTAATAGTGTGGGGGATGCTGGCAGTAAGGGCAGTAAGTCAGCTGGCTGCTGTTATCATCAATCAAGCATGAAGGCTCTGCTATTCTGCAACCCGAATTCTTTATCTAACTGATTAGTCATACAGGCCAACTGTATAACAGTATTGCTTCCCAACTCCCATCACAGAACTCCTTCATTTGGAGTATTAAAAACCCAGCTGATGAGCTCAGTGTTGCATGACACAGAGGAAAGGGAAGAAGCACGGCAGCAGAGGACAGAGGAAGAGATACAATCCCCTTATCCCCACAGATCTTCATGCCAAAAGGAAGTGAGTGAAAGCTTGAAAATCAATTCAAAAGTAAATAAAGCACAAGAGGCCAGCAAGGCAAGCACCAGAAAGCTATTTTAAGGTTCAGAGTGAATTAAACATGCAAAGAAATTAGGCATAGCAAGGAAACAATCATACTAGTAGAATTAGCATTTCTTTTCCTGTTTTTTAGACAGCTAAGAAAGGCATATCAGAAGAAGAATATCAGTAACATAATTAAGTTGCATTTGCTTTTTGCTGTGCTCAGGGAGGTTTTCTATTTCAATAGCCCTCATAAGAAAAAGAAACAGACCCCTTAAAAAACATTCCCTTGTTATTTTCTCTTTCACATTCTGTACTGTTCCCCATAGAGACCTTATGTCAAAGGTGGCCTCTTTTGACTTTGTCGGAAAGTAACCACTCAGCTATTTCCCCATCCAAGAAAAAGAAAAACACCTTTCTCAAGAATCTCATTTCTGGATTGTAATCTATTTCACTTTTCTCAAACACCTCTACCCATGCCCACGTGCCTGCTTGCCAGTAAAGCATTAATTCAGGGATTTGACAAGGACCTATCATATTTTAGCCCCAAATCACTCTTCTTTCTGTTTCCTTGACCTACACAAACCTACTTTATATGCTCATGCAGTTGCTCTTGCATTTTTCTTTTTCTGCTGGAAGTCACACTTGGTTACAAAAACCTTTGCACGTAACTAATTCCAATTGTATCACAGCCAACAACTTAATCTAAAAGGATAAGCATTTACCATAATGATCTCCACACTGTACACAGCAGACAGGCACTAAAATAAGATGCTTTACTCATAAATGTCTGCCTTTGGATAAATGTCTTTCATCTTACAGTTTTGCCAAGCAAATTTTTTTTGATATAGAAAATTATCTTAAAAGCTGAGTTACCAATCCAGAGATGTCTTTCTGTTTCCTTTTCTTTCCAGCACCCAGCACTACTCTCCTGTTTTAGAGCTTTCACATACTCTGGAAGTCCCTGTCACTGGTCCATAAACAGCTGTACCCAAAGTGACTCTCACACAGCTTTTGTCTCCAGTGCAGCATAGAGCCAGATATTATACACTACACCAAGTGTCTCTTCTGCTGTTTGAAATATTCCATTCTCACCATACCTGCTGGTTTCAATATTCAGAAGTTAAAGCACTGCTGAGCAGGCACCCAGTGGGATTTCAGAGCAGAATGTAAAGAGGGATTACTTGGAAAAAAATAATCCTGCAATGATGGAGTCCTGCAGTCAGAAAATGCTCCAGCTGCAAAGCCCTCTCCCACCAAATGCTGGGGACACGAGAGAAACAAGAAGAAACACAGACATTCCTGCCCTGCCATGCTCATCAGATAAACCTACAAAATACACACTCACAGAGCTGCCTGCAGTGTGTTCCAGATAAATAAAAACTAAGTACAATCACAATGCAAGACAAATAAAACAAGCACGTTGGGTATGTGGATAGTCTCTAGTAGATTGCTCTGCTATCCTCTATCAGACACTGATACATATAAAAACAACTGCAAAACAGAAGGAGGAATATTTTTTATTTTATATTCTTTATAACAGAAGCTGACTTTTTAAAATTTAGTATGCATCCACAGAGACTTATTTCTCTAGAAATTTCACTAGATTCTTCTCTAGTGAGTTTCCTGGGAAAGGACTGACTTAATTTTCCTCATTTGTACTGTGCCCAGCACAGTATGGTCTTAGTCCCAATTGGGGCCTGCAGGCACTGTCACAACACAGCCAACAGACAAGCAGGGTGATGTGCTTCATGCAAAATTCCTCGGTTTTAGTAGGCAGCTTGAAAGATGTGAGGATAAAACACCACACCAGTGGTAAGCATGCCTTGATTGTACTTTTAAAATAAAGCTGCTTACTCCTGGTTTTTATTGCTTACTCCTCCATTCTCTCTCTTGCTTCTGTTACTACCTCTACCTAGGGAGATAGTTTACATTTATTATTTGTTCCAAGAGATGCTTAGCTTTCCCTAAGAACAGCATTAAAGAAGAACTCTGTACAGCAGTGGGACAAAGGGTTAAAATGACCCTTTTTCTTTCTTCCTTTTTTTTTTTTTTGCCAGCATTGCTGAATAAAAAGGCTGCAACATTTATTTTTCAGCCACTAATGACAGGATAAGTGTCAGACGTAACTCAGAAAAGTTCTACTAGAGCTCTCTGCAGCTTAAATGTTAAATTTATTCATATTTGATTCCACCCTCAGAAAGCCAGTTCTCTTCTGTCTTTCATTGTTTATATTAGATATAGTGAGTCATGGAAATAAAGTGACATGAAACCACATTTACGCTAAAGAAATCATCCCACATCTTTTCAGATTCTCTTTTCTGCTATTTCCGTACCATGCCTCCTATTGAGTCTGCGAGATTGATTACCCAAGCAAGGGCTAAGCATTTATTCTTGACTCCAGTTATTTAGCTGCTCACATTCTCATCTTAGCAGGCCAATTTAGAGGAAACAGATGCATTATCCATCAGTTCCAGAATGGGAATGAGCATATACAGGACTGTCTGCCTGACCTGTGCCTTACAAACAACAAAGTGACAGTAATGCTAAGCAAAGATAATGATCTAAAAGTACCATTAGCTGCCTTTGCTGTGTGTGTATGAGCCATGGTACCCTGCAAGAGATGGCTCTCCCTGCACGTAACGGGGCAAGGGCAATGAAATGCCTGACTTAAGCACCTCTGGCACTATGAACGCAGGGCAGCACATCCTCCTAAAACCCAGCTGGTGTATTTAAGGTATTAGGTTGGCCACAGACTATCAGAGAGAACATATCCTGTAAGAGTGAACACATCCTATAGGCCTCAGCCTGATCCATCTGCAGTGGTAAGAATCCCAACTTACCCCCACAGGAACTATCCCACCAACAATTACTGTTACATTTCAAGACTAAACATATTTAAGTCAGCACTGTATTTCAGCCACAGAGAGCGTGAGGACTCAGTATGTGAAGATAGGGTTTTGCTCACTGTTTAGGTCCAGCTACAAGGGTTACAGTTTATAGTTTATGACTGAAGGAAACCTGACAAAGCTTCAAACCACTCACATATGCCCAGTCTTACACGGATGTCATAAAAGGTTTAAAGACATTGCTTTGAAGAAGAGCTGGACCAGATGACCTCCAAAAGTCCCTTCCAACATTTATTATTCAGAGATTTTAAGACAAAACACACTCTGGTCTCTAAAGCCTTCAAAAAGGACCCACACCTTGAGGCTTTATTCCTCTGAATTTTCAGGAGGTCAAATGCTGACAGAAACTGGGCATTAGCAATTCCTTTGAAGTCAATGGAAATTACCTCACCCCTTCAGTAGGTTTCGGCTTAAAGATTTTAGTATGAAAATATGAAGAATACGAACTATCATGAAGACAGGGTTTGGTGTAAAAACTCTGGTGTAACTTCTTTGACTCTGTCCCTCCCATCCCAGCATACAGGCACACACAGAGTTTCCATCCCATATCAGACATTCTTTTTCACCCTGCTTGCAAACACTTCCTTTTACAACTACCCAGTGGAATCAGAGCACAGGAACACGAGAGGCACTCTTAAAGGCTGACTCCATGTTCTTAGCTACCTACAAAACCAAGAGTTACTAATCATAGGATAATCTCAAAGCTATACATCTTCATGGAAAGGAGCTGGTACACCCTTCTAATTACAGCTTTGTCAGAAGACTGGGAACATTTTTACTCAGAACTGGCACAAATACTGATCTATTTAAATGCAGCAGATAGAAAGAGCTCCCCCTGCTTTCCAATATACAGCATTTACTACTGTGAAGCTTTACTTTAAAGACAGATATGTAAAGGCAAAATGAGATTAACAAGCAGTTTCAGGATTGTTAATTCCATGCCCAGGCTGCATAAAGTCCACGCTGATCATTCCAAATTAACTTACTTTTCTGCAAGAGTGACAGTGAATACAATACATCACGCTGGAAGAATCCTTCCTGTACATTGCAACTGATAGGCCAACATATAATTAAATGAAATCTATTTACAAGTCTCCAAGTATTTTCAAAGCACTGCTGCAATTACGGTGCTCAAATAACACATACTAGTTTCATTTCCATTGCCACCCTTCCATCACATTTCTGTATGAAAATTCCACCCAGAATGAATCCTGCTCCATGCTGCCCACAGCACAATGCCCTCACAGCTACTGCCGCCTGTAGCAGCAAGAGATGGAGATGAAGACCAACAGAGAGATGGGAGATGACTACTCAAAATAATTCTAGCATTAAGAGGCAACAAAGGATCCTCTCTCTCTGGACTCACTAGGACCTACATCACTGAGACAAAGGATATGTTGCCAACTTCTCAGACAAATTGCTCCCATCAAAGATGCTGCTGCTGTGGAAACTCCACAGGCTCTCACTTAGGGGTTGTTGATTTGCTCAGAACAGGACTTTATGTGGAAGTGTGAGTAGGCTTGAGTTTTAGGAGAAGCCGAGAATTCTTAACAGGTTCCCTCTTATTTCTTTGAAGGTCTTTGTTCTTTATTTGTTACAGAACTCCTAAGACAACAACTTCATTCATTACTTAAAATTGTTCTATCTGTTGTGACACAAGACATAAAATTTGAAAATAAATCCAAAAGTTCCATTTTGCTGCTGCTTCTGTCAGTATTCCAGGCTAAACAGAAAAAATACCATATAGCTTCTTGCAGTTACCTAAATTCCTCTGAATCACAAAAGCAAAACAGACTTCGTATTAGACGATGCTAACTTTTATCAGTGGCACTGTTACCGACTGCCCTCATAACTTCATTTTTATTTCTATACCTTAGTTCCTTTATTTATAAAATGAGAGCACCACCCTTAGAGGTCTAGCTCAACTGTGTAAAAGTTTACTCTGATTTCTATTGAGGCTAATTATTTTTTAAAATATGGTACTTACTACTGTCCTATTGTACTATTGAAAGAATGAAGAGTAAACAAGCCATGAACAGTAATAAAGCTCTGTTTATGCACCAGACCCCAAATGTAACTTGCTCCTGAGTCTGCTACAAAATCAAAGTCTTCTGGCCATTCTGTGAAATAGTAATGTGCATAGAGTCCTAGAATCTGCTGACTTGGAAGGAACCCAACAGGATCAGCAGGTTTGATTTACTGATTTAATAATAATGCAACCAATGGACAAACAAAGTGTTTCTGTTTGTGTTGTTTCCAGGAAAGGAAACACAGGAAGTAATTGCCAATGATCTCATTAGTGGTGTTTAGCTACAGTCCGCCAGATACAGCTCTAAACAATCTTCAGGGAGAGTAAATGACTATTTTCTTTGGTCATTATGTATCATAATGTGAGGGAAAATCCTGTACACCTAAAGCAAGTTCTAGAACAGGTTTTCAAAGCCCCTTTTTTGAGTCAATAAAGATAATGCCAAACAAAACCCAAACCTAAAACCAGTAAAATAACACGATATGGATCTGGGAAAAATGTCAAGTGCTTTCTTTGTATTTTCAGTGCATAATTAATGTTATGCAGGACTTCCTCTGCAGCTGGGATACACTGTGACATCTCTGAAGAGATAATCATGGGAGCTGAGGTTTTATTAATCCTGTTTAAGAAGTATTGTAATGAAACAAGAAAATTTAAAGGTTAAAGGTTGAACTTTACTCTTAACTCTGATGTAAAACAAAGATGTTTGCTCTTGCTGTTGATTTCACCTTCTAGTGCATGAAAGGTGAAGGCTGAACTTGTATTGCTCTTGTTTTGATTTGGCTGTGGGTGTTGATGCCACAGATGTACCTACCCACAGGTACAACACCGGGTACTGAGCTCCCGTATCAATCCACCCTCCCTCCATGGGACAGATGGGAACTATTCCAACAGCACCTCACTGCACAATGTTCCCTGAACGCTTCACTATTTCACAGCCTTCAGTCAGCCCTGGAGCAGCTACAGGCTTTCAGGCAATTCTTCAATCCTCCCAAACACAGTCACTTCCATTCCACTTGCCTATTTCAGCCCTACACAAATGGAGATTTATAGTCTGTGACCTCCTGATCAGTAGATAAAGCAGCATGACGAGGATTTTGTTATATCACAGTATACATACAATTTCCAGCATTAACAGTGTTAGTTATTCCACAACACTTGTGCTTGAGTGTACATTAGCTACAGAATCTTCTTGTCTGATTTGTTCTTTTCCAGTTTTATCATTTTCTATTAAAATTGGGTTTTCTTTTGAAAATTCATAAAGTTCTGGTGTTGTAGGACAGGTGAAACAGCAGTACACCAAATGGAGGTGAAATTCACTTTTAAATTACCCCAGAGGAAACTGAGTAAGCCCAACAGAGATCCCATGAGATCTGAATGATCAGTAGACTCAGTCAAGAAGATCAGTTCTACAATCTATGGGAGAGATCAATTCATCAGGAAAATGTGTGGCATTTCTAAGCCAAGGCATTCCTGTGAGAGCCCTTTCAACCATTTGCCTTTAAGACTGCAGAATCATGAAACTCATGAGGAATGAAAGTAAGGACACCTACAGAGTCTGCACATGACAACAGGAAGAAGCAGCCAATTAGCGTATTGGTGCAGTGATCTAAATTACAGCTAAGTCTGCAGAGGCTATAAGGGATGCTACATCATGTCACTAATGACTTATGGGGATAGGAAGAAGGCAGCTTGGTAAAACTCCTGAGAGCAAGAGCTGGGATGTACTGAGAGGATACAAAAACACAAGAGAAATTGCACCCACACCTTGCTTCAAAAGCCTGCTCTCAGCAGAAGAGACTCCCTTTGCCCTTCTTTTCTCTCTCCTCAACACTTCTGAATGTCCTACAGCTTTGTAATCCCTTGGGAGCCCTGTCTTACACAGCTCCCTCTACCATCCCTAAGGCACACGGTATTCCCTTCACACACTCATCAAAACCATGTCAGCAGGGAAATGCTTCTGAGGGCTGAGCGGTGTTTTCCAGCTTTTCCTGGAGCTAGCAACTGGCTGTGCAGCAAGAATATACTCTTTTCATTAACAGAAAAACTCTCGTACTGATCTGACCAGGTTTTGATTTGTTCCTTGGTGTATCATTATGGCTGGACATAGGCAACTATTTCAAAGAGGCATAAAAGCAATTATGTGCTTGGTATGCAAGTCCCAGAAACATCTATTACTATCATTTTTTTTTCGCATGTCAGCTTTTACTGTAAAAAGGCCTTGAGTTAGAGGAAGGGAAAAAAAGAGAAAAAAAGAAAAATCAATAAGGGTCACTGAAACTGTACTACAGCCACATGAAGTACCAGATTTCACTGGCAGCAGTGTCACACCAATCAGACAATAAACCATCGCTTATTAAATCCAATCTGTAGTCAACACAATGGTCACTGTTCTGCTTACACTTAATTCTATGAAATCACTCATTTTCATGTGTGAGCTCCAGAATAAGTATTTGACCCAAAACACAGTGACGGTGTCTGTGCACACAGTCAGGACTCTGCCATCAGTAGCAGTGAATCTCCAGGTACTTGAAAAGAGAGAACTATGGCCAAAAGTGGAAAATAAAGACCACAGATTTGTAGGGATTATTTTATTCTTGCTAAACCCGCTCCATTTTTCAGTAGGTCAACTTCCCCAAAGTTCTAGATCTTCAATCCAAAATATCACTGTGGAACCCCTACAACTCTCCAGGGATGATCCCTTCAAAGTATGAAACACTTACTGCCCACAGTCACTAACTGCAACCAACTTATTAATGCAAACACTAATACATGCAAGTGCCAGATGCAAAAACATCTCTCATCCATTACATTCCAACACTGAGGCATGAGGACAATATGAAGAATTACAATTACATTTCTAGAGTACAATCAGTGACAATGAAAGCACTGCCATAATATTCCAGTATATTATGCCCCCAAGTATGATCCTGCAGTTGTGAGGGGCAAGGTAGACAACTGATGTATGTGTAGGAGTGAAAGAGTCAACTACAGGTTGATGTGAGTGATGAAAAAGCAGAGACTTGTGTTTCCATTGTTAGTAAGACACCGGCAGGAAATTCTAATCAAAAGCTTTGTACTTTACCTTCTTCAAATGTTTTCTTCTCTTAAAACCCAGGCTTACATTTATCATTGATATACTAATAAAGAGCAGTTCTAAACACAGAGATAGGCAAGGATCTCTTGCATTCCCTCTGCACTCACATCAGTGTTTTCTGGAGGGCAGCCTCTGCCCGTCCTCAAGCCACCTGGAAGCCACACAACCATAACTATGCAAGGCTCTGTGCCATGCTGAACTTGCCTGCAAAGACTGCAGACAGGAAGCAGTGCCACCCAGCTGGCTTTGCCATAAACCAACGCACAGATGTGCTGGAAGAAGGTAGTGCAGCAAGCGCTGTGCTTCTAATGTTATACATTATCACCATGCACAGAACAAGCTACAAATAAAAGCCATGTTAATTTTGACTCCCATGCTTGTTTCAGTAGAACATCAGTACCTGACTAATTTCAAGCTCTACTAGAAATGCAGGAAAATCACAAGCCGTTCTGATGAGCAGAACAAAGCAGAGGCTTGGCACTCCAGAGAGGTTCTGAATATGCATGTTCCAAGAGACTCTGCATGGACATAAGGGGTTAACACAAGGAGAATCCTTCTCAAAAATTATGTCCAAAATGGCATGGAGGAAAAGTTTGAAAGTTAAAACATAATGGGAAGTAAGGTAACTTCAGTGGAATGATAATGTTGTTAAGCTCATAAGATTATTTTCATTCCAAATCATTCCAAGAGGATCCAAATATGAACAACTTGTGATCTACAAAAAGCAAGAATGCAGACACTGTCTTGTTAAGTGATTGCAGCAAGTTAATACTTCAGGCAGCATTACTTGATCCGGAGATGAAGCAAAGATACAAGTTTCCACTACTGATACCAGCATCGGCCTATGCAAAACTGTCACTGATAGGATCAGGAAGACAAGTGAATAAGAGATTTTCCACCCCTGCAAAAGACTCAGGGTTACTGGCAGAGAAGCTCTGTGAGGATTATTTGCAGAATTCATGTCTGTCTCTCGTTTCAACACTGTAAGTTTAAAATCAACCTGGGACTTTTTATGCACTTCTGCATAAAACAGAGAGAGGAAGAGACCTGATGCTGGAACGATAACTATGCATTTTTTAATTGAGGAACTGGCTGTTGCTGTTAGTACAGTAACAGAGGTGCATTATACACCCCTATCCATTTATCTACTAGATAACTACAGTATTCAACCACTTAAAGAGAAGGTGAGCACCATTTTTTTAGTATTCAAATGAGTATATGACTAAGTGAAATAATTCTTATTCTCTATATGAATAAGAGCTGCAAATTTACCCCGTACTAGAAAAGTAACTCCTCATTCTGTGAAATAGCTTCTTCTAAATGCAAGCGAGGGATAAGGTAACAATCAGCAATTCATATGAAATGCAAGCTATCTTACAGCCAGTGAACCTACAGCAGACTTTGAAACAGAAGATACATCAAGCCTAATGTCACAAACAAATCCCAGCACAGATAATTATATAGCAACAATGTCATACACTCAAAGCTAGTCAACCCCCAATGAATGCCAGTGGGCACTGAACTTTAATCTTCAGCATCAAAGCACCAGCACTGGTTCAACCGAGTTAAATGGGTAATTCCTTTAGCTGGAACTAGTAGCAGTTTCTTCTTTGATAGTCAGATCAGCCAACTGAGAAATCACACAACAGGCTTCACCAGCATGTTACACCTCCAGTAGCTCCAACTGGAAAGAGCATCCTTGTTTCCTGCCCTAAGCTACAGAGCAGTCCTGCTGTTAAACAGCTTCTGTGCTTCTCCCAAAGCTGCTTGCACTTCAGCTGTAAATCAGTGACTGCTCTGCATACTTTATTTATTACAGGGACTTCTTAAAAAAATGGAAAAAAGTAAAAAATTTCAGGAACTGATACAGTACCCCAGTCAAATCCTGCCAATAAAATAATGATTTGCCCAATCAATTCTTACTATGAAATTACTAGGTTCCTGCAATGCTAGTAATGTAATGTACCAGCAGCACTCTGGTAAATTCTACACCACCTATTGGTTAGAAAGTAAAAGTAAGGTTTTCAACATTTCCGCATTTTATATGGTGATTAAACTTTAACTACAATTATTTTTTACAGTAGTCATTAAAGGTTGGATTTTTATAAACCAAGAATTCTCACGTCATAGGTCTCAGAAAATCATAGGATAAGCACCTTAAGTGATTATGCATGCATGCAAATGTCCATACTATTTCTAAAGATATTGGTGCAATTCATTAGACTAATATAATTTGAATCCCTTTAAAATTTAGTGATTAAACTACTTTAGATTTTAAGATGGGAATTTGTCTGTGTAACTGACTATTTTAACCTGTGTGCATACACTTAGGCACAAGACAGACACTATATATTTCTCATGTTTATAAGCAGTCCAGTGAGACAATCTTACACAATAGTATATTTTACTAATTGATTTGACAGTTGGGTATTTACATAAGATCAAAATTAGGATATAAATCTTTACAACTTTTGCAGGATTACTCACCTTAAACCAAACAGTGAAGTCAGAAATCAAGATAGGTGACTATCAGAAATAATATTTTCACAATTACGATTTATCAAAAATCTCTTAGGTCACCAGGATTTGCATTCAGTTGTTCATTTCCCAGATTACATGCATAATTGTATTTTAGGAACTGCAGGAAAGTAACAACAAAAAATTGAGAATAAATACAGAGGTAATCCAAATCCTTAAAGGGATGATCGCTGCTCACCTTAAGGACTGTCTGCCAATGGGAATGTCCTAGCAGGTTCAATCTGTGAACCTGGCTGCAGAATTGGTACGAGTTCCCTAAAATTGCGGTTACTGTTTGAGCAGAAATAGAGGGCATCGAACATAGAAGTAATAAATGCAGCTTAGCACTTTGCAGCAGAGGTCCCACACCACCAGATCTACACCTCATCCATCCACAGATGACTGGGAACACCTTGGCCTTAGGTAAATAAAGACTGTCTAAGAGGGAAGTCCGGAGCAAGGGATTTTCCTGAAATTGGGATTCTTCTTCAAAAGAGTGAGTGGATTGATTGTGCTAAAAATGTAACACCAATTTGATTATTATGAACCTGTCTTTAAGTCCATCTTTGAAGAAGTCTGCAGTATCAACCTCAAGTACTTTTATTCTGTTACAATCTCTTCAATACAGTTTCTTCCTATTCTTGGAGTACCTAGTATTATCCAACAGGATCACAACAGCTGCATATACAGCATTCTCTGAAAGTTATGAGCTCCAGAATAAATTATTCTGTAACAGAATTAGCTATTGCAGCCTAAATAGGACACTAATCTTAATTGAATAAAACCTGTGTAAAGAATAAATTTACACTATCTCGAGTGGCTCAGAAGGGCTGCATCCCAGGCACTCAGCTTTGGCAAGTAGCCCCTAAATCCACCACTGCTACCAAAGAATTTGTCAGACATTCACAGTGCATGATTCATAAAGCATCTAAAGACACAAATACACAGGTTCTGGAATTCACTAAAATGCCCAAGACAAGGGTGCCTCCAGTTCTGTACGTCAACGAGCACTGGACTCCTAATCAACAGCAGCAGCTTGGGAAATTTCACTGGATGCCTACCTGTACCTTTCAATCCCTAAATGTCCTTGCAAATCCAGCTCATATTTTATATACTGGCTTTCCAGTGAATGTGCTGCTTTACAGGGTATTTTCCCTCTGCCCCACCTGACTGCTGCCTGACAGAAGCCATTAACATCTAATATACATTGCTATGGCCTCCTTGCAATAGGTCTGCACTAAAGCTTTTGCTTCTGCAGATGAACTTCAATTCCCACGCTCTGGGATGGCTGAAAAACTACACACCATAAGGCCTCAACAACCCCATCATAAGGGTCATACAGGACTTGGACCTCTGGTGGACTTTGGCTGAAAAAAAAAATATGCAAATCCACATCCACCCATGACAAAACCAGTACTACATTTTTAGTCATGTTGTTTGGTATCAATAGAGCCAGTGTAACAACTGGACCACAGCTGCAGGGAACAAAGAATCCACCAAGTGCTGTAGGCAGGGTCAAGAACGGGTAGCAGCCTTTACAAATTAAAGGACACGCTAATTCTGTTCTGAACAACTCTTTACACATGTTAAAAACCTGTACCTAATAGCTGCAGTGTATTGTTAGCAGCAGTTCTTTTACTTGTGCATTTGTTTCAGATGTAGCACACCAGAAAGAAAAGATCATTTGGAAGAACAGTTTCAGCACGTGGTTCTCACGGCTATCCTGTTCAGCAGCATCTCACCCTGCAGGACTGTGTATAGAGACCAGAATCCACACCCAACCACAAGCAGAACAAGAAGAATGCAGGAGCTTTCTGAGGCAAATACTGGTTTGGAAAACCTGCACATTCATTTTTCATTACATTGTCCCTACGTATGTACATAAAAATAGTACAGACATGTTTCCATGTACCTGCTGGAATTAAATAAAAAATTTAAGTAAAAATCTCCAAGAGCAATCGACAGCAGAATATCACAGGCCTTATACCAACCTTATTTAACAATTACATTTAGAAATTGATGAAAAAACCTCAGCAGAGCCACAGCTCAGTAGCTATAGCAACCTGCTTCACTTCTCAGAAGAATCAAATAAGATAACCTGCCCTAAAATAGATGCAAAATAGCTGTCACTGCACATGTGTGGTTTCAGAGACAGAACACAACCATAAAAATTAATTTTTTTCAAATCACAATGCTCCCTTTTACAGAAATCAAAAAGCTACCCTACAGGCAGTGGGTGAGAATTGAGTTTAATTCCTTTACTCTCAGAGTTTTAAAAGCTAAATCATTTATCTCAAAGCTTAATTGTGCCTTTTAACAAATTAGACTTCACTGGAAATCATTATCTGTCTCCCCCCTTCTTGTTACAATTCAAAGGCAGCATCTGTTAAAGAGCAAAAATGAACCATTTTCCCCTCATTACACAAAGAGTAAAAAGTCATCCCAAGTTCACATTACTTTAGAAGGTAATTTCTGTTCATCAGAACAATTTGGTATGTGTTCATTCCTTCATATCCAGTTTTTCAGGCTAATTTCCTCAAATATTTAGACTTAATTTGGTTTGTAACCATTAACTACGATTACATGTTAAAGAAACCACATGTTTCTTTAAGTTAGCATTCCATGCCAATACTGTTAAAAATATTCTCTGGGTTGTATCTGCTATATTGCATGATCATACATTCCT
The DNA here is from genome assembly GCA_013400235.1 of Oriolus oriolus. Taxonomy (NCBI): domain Eukaryota; kingdom Metazoa; phylum Chordata; class Aves; order Passeriformes; family Corvidae; genus Oriolus; species Oriolus oriolus. The sequence continues at coordinate 90,106 of VXBT01009954.1, read as the reverse complement.
CATAAAGCCTTACAGCAAGAAAAACAAAACCCAGCAGTTCCCAGAGCCCTTGTGGGCCACTGGGCTGATCCACGCTCTGGAGTGCAGGAGCAAGGCAGGCAGCTCGTCCTGCGCTCCAGGGAAGGGCTGTCCCAGAGCTGACCCTGCAGAGGAAGGCTCCCAGCCACGGCTGCATCCCGGATGATGAGGCGGGAGACACCTGCCCTGCGCTGCCCCCGCGGCTCTGCCGCCGCACAGCCCGGCTGTGCCACCGCTCCTTCCACCGCTTCCCAACCATCCCAGGGCAAGGCCAGGGAGGAGAACAGCGACGGGCACGGCAGCAGGGACCACCTCTGGAGGCAGCTGCTCTTTATGAACCAGAGCAAAGCCATCCTGCCCCTTCCCAAAGACCCCTTTCCCTCCACACCTTGGCTGCTGTACCCTTCGCAGAACCCCACTCCGGAGACTGCTGCTCCTGCAGCTTTCCAGGAACAAGGCTGCTCCAGTTTGGATTAAACTTGCCTGTGCTACAGTTAAGACTGCCGAAAGAGAAGGCACAGACATTAATTTTGCACTGCAAGGAACCAAGTCAAGGCAATTAACAATAAAGTATTAATACTGCAAGCCAGTGTTTAATTTGGTCTCATTCACAGCAGAAAAAGAAGATACAAACAAGTCAACTGGAAGCAAAAATGTCAGTGCTAACTTGGAATTCGAGCTTAATAAAAAAAACCTCACATACCAAGAGAGTTTAGCAGAACTATAATAAACAGAAGCATTCTATTTTTAAACAAAAACTTTTAAAGTGTAAACAGTGGCTTCTTGTCATGGGCTCTTCCCTTTTCCTTCTTGTTCATAGACAAGCAGAACAGATTCTGCAGGCAAAGCTTTGTCCCGATTTAAAAGCTTGATAACCTGTCTTTACATCTATCTTTGTACAAGTTTATAGACACGACAGCGTTAAGAAGAAAAAGAATTAGTAGAAGTGAGCGCAGGTTACACAGAATGCTCTACCTATTCTAGAAAGCACATGGATTAATTTTTTTTTTCAGAGGGAGACATCTTTCCTATCTCCTAAAAAGCATGTTTACCAGCAGGTCACCCAGAAGTCTAAACCTGAGATTTCTGTGCCTTTAACAGAAATCATATAGCTCACTCCACAAATTCAATTTACTGCTCTGAATTTCAAGATTAGCAGTATTTAGGTTAAAAAATAATTTTAAAAATTTCTTAATTTCTCTTCCATATTAATTGAGATTTGCTCAATCCTTGACATTTAGTGTACAATCCTATAATAAGGAAATACAAAACAATGTAGTGCAGATTGCTTCATCCCTTTGAAAACAAAGTTCAAAGAACAGTCAAGCAAAAACTGGAAGTAAACAGCACTATAATAAGCCATTTCACTCCACCGGTAAGGGTTTGGGTTTAGCTACCCAGCAGTCTGGATTCCAGCGTGCAGCTTTCCACTTACTAAAGCAGCATCCATCACAACACTTCAGTGCAAGGCTTCAGAGTATTGAAGGATAATGATAATCCCCAACAGGTAGAAAAGGAGCAACGCTTCAGTTATTGCTACAATATAATCCACATACAGACTTTGCAATTGACGCGCAGAAGCTCCCATCCCATCTTGTATTTTATGAAATGCTTCCATTTGGTTCATCCAATTTAAAGAATCACATGAACATTTGTTGTTCATTTGGACAGCTCATTTTATCATGCTAGACAAACACTAGAAGAGGGATGTGAATCCATTTAACAGCATGGAGGAAACAACTTCCAATTACTTGCAGCTGATGTTCTCTATGCCTGAATTTCCATATCCCAGCTATTCCAGCCAGTTAGGTCAGCTGGCTGTTAGAAACAAAAGTTTCATAGGGCAGATTGGAAGCATTGTCACAGTCAAATTGGTGGTTAATGCTAACCCTAAATTTGACAAAGGCCCTTTTAAAGTCACCATTGATTTTTAATTAAAATACTAATTTACCTGGACTCAAGGTACCAATAAAATCCCCATGTTGGCATTACAGTTGTGGAACTAGCAGAAGCCTTCTGGGAGCCTGGTCTTAGCAGACAAGTAGTTCCAACCCTTGCAGAATTCCAGTGGAAGCAAACAGATTGGGGTTTAATGCTGTGTGACTCTGACAGCAAGGGTCCAGAAACCCCACAGTTTATAATGAACTATTATCTTCTGAGGATGTATTATTGCTATAATCTGCTGGCATCAGCCAGTGGCTTTTTTGATAGACATCTGGTGCTCTCAAAAGAGGCCTTCTCCTGCCTGGCTATGTTGTGCCTGGAACAGAGGAATATCTTGAAACTCCGAGGGAGTTGTGCAGCCCCTGATTTACCCCCCAGGAGTGGGGGCCATGCACTCTGAACCATCATCCAGCATCTCCGCAGTTTCCATCAGCACCGTCTGTGTGCTGTGCACACACTGCTCACGTGTGGGAAATCCACCGGGCTCCAGCAGAGCACTGGGCATCAGCAAAGAAGGGGAAGCACGTTTGTAAGAGCAGTGGACATATGTGGGATTTCCAGCTGTCGGGAATTCCATAAACACAGAGGCGAAACCCTCTTTAAGAATGACTTACCACAAGTTTAATTAGATATTTGTTGAAAGTGAATAATGCTGATAATTGCAGCATCTGAGCATTTTCATGCAACAGTCAGCAAATCTGTCCTATTTTCATAATGCGAAAAGAAAAAAACAGAGTCCATTTTATTACCAAGGTTAATATACACTTTCTGCTATATGTAGCAGTAAGACTGAGATTAAAAGATAAAGAGGTAAATGACTAAAATGAGGGATTTTTTTTTTCCTCAGGAGCTGGAGGTGGTACACGTTATCCAAGACTTACATAAGGAGTTCCATGTGACTCTGTGGCTGTTGCAGAAAAACCCTGCAACCAAATTTGGTTTGAGATAACTTCAAACATTAGCTCTGTATTTGGAACTTTTCAACTACACGTCAAATAAAACAGACTTAATTTCATCGGCATTGAGTGAACACAGGAAGCAACTTCATTTCCCACTCATATTCTAAACTGTATCTTTGGCAATTTCTGAAGTTCCCTTCTCTTCAGGAGAAGCATTAGGATTCAGTGACCTGCACTCTGGGAAAACTGTGGGTGGGTTTCCACTTAAACACACGAATCATTTCAAAGCATTTATAATTTTACTTTCCACTTCAGTTTCCCCAGGGGCATGAGAAAAGGGGATTTTAAGACAAAACTACGCATCCATAATGCTAAATGATTTCAGCATCTTAAACTGTAGTGATGTTTCAGCTGAAATAAAGATGCCAGGCTATAAATTTTAAAAGTCTTTAAAGATGTTTGTGCAATCTTCAAAGATCCTTGTGTCCAGAATTTGTATGGACTTCCGTAAGTCATGATTTGGCTCCTCAGTCTTCTGTAAGCAGCTTTACAGGAAAAAGAAAATTATCATTATTATTATTATACAAGTCTCACGAGCATTGGCGGAAAAAGGATTAATCTTGATCAAATATGGTTTTTTCCATCCCTCACTTAACACCTCTCAATCAATGCCAACAGTATTGCAATTGATCTAATTTCATGTCAGTCATTCCAACTATTATTCAAAGATTTTTCCACATATACTTTTTCAAGTGGAAATGTGGGCAAGGCAGTCTTTGGGTTTTTTTTTTTTTTTTTAATGTCAAAAACCAAAGTATATCAAGCATTCACACTCATGATCAATTTTAGCACCCCCAATACATAGATGAGAAAAAAACCCACAAAACATTTATTCCTGATCCCCGTTCTTTCACTTCTGCCAAGTGTTGCATCAGTTGTCTTTATGAAAGCATTGGGAATCTTCAGTACTGACAAACGGCCATGGACTTGCACCTCAAATCCACTTTTGGAAAGCCTGGCATCTCGCTCATTAGCCCTTCCCATAGCTGCTGGAATATATTAAAACCAATATTCCAGATGAGCTGCCAAATGATAAACACAGCTACATTAATCAGTTCTGGTTTCCCTAATTCAGGCAAAATGCAGTCTGAGGTCATGACACACTTTCAGCTGGGAGAAAAAACAAGACCAACCCAGAATTCCTAAAAGACTGATTGACCTCCCAGAGTCTGGTCCCAACCAAGTACAAGTCAACAGGGGTTTAAAAAAGAAATATGAACCTGTGAAATTAAACCAATGCATCTTGGGAAGAGTACTGCTGAAATAAAGTTTACACGGTCATAAGTAAAGGTACCTGATCCATGGATCAGGTAATTCTGAATTTACTGTTTCCTTTACAGCTAATGGGTTTATTGCAAAATCTCAATTTTACATGACTAAAAAAAAAAATCTTCTTTTCCAGGTCCAGATACTTATGACAGGTGTACAAGAACAGGCGGTCATACCTAGATACATTTGATGTGATAGATTTTTACAAGTTGGGGAAATTTTAAGACCATTTTTCCTAAATACAGAGCACAACCAACCAAGTACAAGGACAGTTAAATTTTTAACATAGTTTTCATATGGAGTACTTCATCTGATTGATATCTTCACAATTTAATGAGGAGGCTATTTTCTGAAAAACTTAATCTATTTATCAGTTAAATATGATGAGATTTATAGAAATCTTGTTAGAAACTTGATAGATAACCAGGCCCTGTAATTTTACAATAATGTATTTTAACAAATTCTACAGCTAAAGACAGATTATCTTATGCTTCATGTTAAAAATAGATTTGTTTGATATTAATCTTTCAGCTGTGCTACAGCACCAATCGTGCTGCTGACCTTGCCATTATTTCAATAACATGTCAGTCCTTGGACTTTCTCCCTGCTGAGAGTCCAACTGTGTACACTGGTTTGTTCAAAACATATTGCCGAGAGGAAAAGACCACATTTTTCCCTCCACAAGACAATAGATAAATGTAATCCACAGCAGTCACTCAATTGCCTGAACAGCGTTTCTTCTAGGGACACATTGTATAGAATTAAATTTTCAGGCATTTAACATCAGGCATTGGTTGTACCTTCAGCAATTCCTACAGAGTTTTTATCCTTGCAACAGGCAAGGACTTGGCACAGTCTTCTCTTCCTGTTCAGTACAGCCTCTTAGATAAGCAGATGCATCTTCATAATAAATCAGTTTATGCTGTTAAACATACTTGTTTCATTGTAATCAGACTATAATTTTTCTCACCAAAATGAACAGTTTAAAATATTCAAGTTTAGATCAAAAGACAACTGCACATTCTCCAATCACTTGAGGAATATTATCTATCTTCATAGAACTTTTCATTTCAAATGCTATTGAAAGCATTTTAAAATTATTTGACAGATCATTTATCCTGTTTATATAGACAAGGAGAAGTTTTCAAAATTCTGTCCAGAAACCACTGCTCTTGGATAAGCACCCATCAACAACTGAAAGTTTGAGAAATTAGTCAAGAAAATGATTGCATAGTGCAGTAAAACTACACAGGGGTGGGTTTAATGTGAAATCTACTGCAGATTTGAAAAGCCTACATGTGTAAATCAAGTCCTCTCCTTAACAATATCAAAACACAGAAAGGATGTTTACACTGTGTATATTGTGCTTTCTCATTTGAGTTCCTTAGAGGAAGGATTTCATACATTTTTTTAAGACTCTACAGTTTCTTAAAAAAAGGATGAGCTTGTATTTTCAATTAATTTACTGAATATGTGCTATTACTATGCGAAAGTAAATCTCCTCTGTAATGACTGGCCAAATAAATCTTAACAGTTGAATCTGCAAATCAGTTTCTTGATGTCAACAGCTTTGTCATGTGAATAAATACAGCACTAAGCCAGGAGCAATGACTATTAGCCATCTCTGCTGTCACTTACTTGAGTATAGCTACACAACTTGCCTAAAACCATCAGGCAAGATTTACACTCAGCAGTCAAGAACAAAAAGGACCTAATGTATCACAGCTGTCATCAGGTAAATGAGGAGAATCCAGCATGTCTGCAACAAAAAAAACCCAACCGAAACCCAACAAAAAAGAGAAACATTCCCATTTGAATCACAGGAATACCACCTGTAATCTGAAACATTTTCAGTAAAGTGGCCAGCAAATGTTGAGAAAGTAACTTTGAATTCTGAATTAGTGAGGTGATTTGATGAAAGCTTACTATTTTTCTCCAAATTAATATAGTTAAACACAGTTACTGGCTGTGCTCCAACAGATGAGTTCCAACAGAGCACTGTCATCCCACCACTGGCATTGTTGATATTCATGACAGGATGTGAACTGCTTCCTCAACATCACGTCAACAGGTTTTAGCAGGGATGTGTCAAAGTCTCACACTGAAATTTAGCATCTGTTAGAACAAACTTCTGTATTTTAGTCTCCTGTGGCAAATTAACAGTTAATACTCATTCCGGAAGAAAGCCCCGAAACTGAAAAATACTCCATTTTAAATAGCCTTAATCTGTCAGCAGCAGACAAAGTCAAAATTCATTTTCATCTAAAAATGTCTCCCAGATTGTGTAAGTACCATACTATGCACATAAGCTATGGTACCTGTCACATCAAGAGCTGGTATTAATATTCATGCAATTCCTTACTTTTATGTTCCAGTGGTGCTGCCTTGAAGGCAGATGGATTAAAACACATCAGTATCTTGAATAAAGCTTTCTCCACAGGCAGAGGGTAGTACCACTACTTAGTACGTGGTGCTAAAGCAACATGCAATGTCCTACAGAGACAATAATGATGCTGAGCCAATGCTATGGATCTCACAAAAGAAAAGCTCAGCACAGTGCTCGCTACTGTGATGAGTTCTTCTGAACTTGATGAAATCTTATGGAAGAGTAAGCAGCATGCTCACTCCAAGTGCAGAGCATTACTGCAGACACCCGATGAAACAAAATACCAAAATGGAAAGATGAAAAGAACAGGGGCACACATAGCATGCTAGGAAAAAGCTGTCTTCCCAAGCCATGCATGAATGCTATAAATATATGTGTATTTCCGAAGTTTTATAATCAGATTTCTAATTCTTCAATAAATGCAGGCTTAGCAGGACTTGCAAGAGCGGTGCAAATGAAGGTAAAAAAAAAAAAAAAAAGGACACTCAGTACTTGAAAGCTTTGGGCATTTGTATCTGAAAATGAAGTAAGGAGCAGAAAGGCTGCTTCTCTTTTCAGTACTTAAAGCAGAAAACCAACAAGTGTAATAAAGTAAATTTAACTAAAACATTTTTAACCATTATAAAGCTGTACTTCAGATGGGGGAAACTTGAAACAGAGTTGCACCAAACAAAGACCAAGAAGCTGTTAAAGCATGCCTGCTAAGGAGAGGGAAACGCCCCTCTGAAGAAACTAGATTCCGGCTTCTGTCTCAGATAATTCACCTTCAGATTAATAAATGTGCCAGAAAAGATGGAGCTTCAGCAAGACACCTAAGGGACTGTTCCAGGGTACAATCAAATTTAGACTGGCTTATGAATATACAGAGAGTAAACTTCTCGTATCTACAACCCACACACATTACTGAAGAATTCCAATGATTTTGTGCTTGTACAGCTCTCTCCAGGATCTGAGTCATTAATGTTAAGGAGAAAAAACCTTAACTTTGACTGCCAGATGAATGGGTCACGCCTTACTGATACCCTGGGTGCCCCTGACAATCCACCTATTCTGTCTACCTGCTCTTTAACAACTATTTCCTCCTAGTCAGATGCAGCCAGGTATTTAAGTCAGCTCTCTATTTCACAAAGATAACTGTCCATCTGCTCAGGCAGCTGAGTAACCTGACTGTAATACCTGCTATGGATGCGGTTTTATTGTTACAGCACCAAAGAGAGAGAGAGAGAAGTGACAAAAGATCTTTGCTAGTGCTATTCAAACCACACATCTGAGCAATGACGTTTATATTCAGAATAATAATTTGAGACTGGAGAACCAGTGTCCCACTGGTATCAAAAGAACCCAAGCATAATGTTCTTTAAATTAAAAAAGAAAAAAGAAAAAAAGGCTAAATACCTAATTTCTAGTAAAGGAAGTTTATTTTATTTAACATCTTTATTTTTGGCCAAAAATGACCATCAGTTCAGAAGATTTGAAATGTTAACTGGGTTTATTCCACATGCTAAAGCATTGCTGGAAAGAAAAGCAGCACTGCTGTTGTGGCTGACCACCCATAAATCCGTGCAACTTGCAGCAATACCATACTGAATTTTGCTACCAGATTGTTCCATGTGTTTTCAGGTTAGAAGCGGCCACTTTACTTTCCCAAGATGAGAAGGCCCAGATAAGTGAACAGTGTCTAGCCCAGAGGACCAGAGCTCCTTATCACGATTGCTCCGTCCACACAAATCAAAGTGAAGCCCTGTCAGTACGAGCCCAAGACACATCAGCACCGTGTAACGATTTCACTCCAGTGCTGGCTGTCAGCCACCAGGCCAGACTGGTAAACATGCTAAACCTTTTTATTCTGGTAATACCATTGTGTACTCTTCCTGGTGCACAGACATCCAACTAATTATGGCTATAGCATACAACAACAATGGAAGACAATTTACAGAGTTGTTTCATTTATCCTTAAATTCCTCAGTTTATTTGGAAAGGAAATTGGAATTGATATTGTCAGCTACATTTTCCAAAAATAGTACATTGCATCAAGTGAGTTCTGTACATTAAATAAACACATGTTCAATTTACTTTAAATTAATTCACTCTTCGGGGCCAAAGGCCTCTTTTTAGAAAGCAGAATTGTATACATAAAATGCATACAGAAAGATTATGCTATTTATTGAGTTAAAGGTTGAAGTAACTTTTGAACACCTATTATAAAAAAAGTATGTACCTTATAGCAATCTTCCCCTATGCACTAGAAATGTCAAATGCACTGGCAAAATCAGAACACTTGTCCTATACAAATACAATTTAAAATAAATTAGTACTTCATATGCTGGCTTTTTGTGAGCTAAAAGGAAGAGAAGTAATGTCAATATTCTTACTTTGAATGAAAAAAAAGTTTGCTCCATGTAACACGGAAGTGTTTTATGATGCAATAATACATACTTAAGTAACAGCCACATGCAGTTTTAGAGTGAGAAATTCAGTGAACTGGTGCCACTTCAGTGGGATAATTAATTGTGTACCTAAATCTCATCTGTTGTTACTGGAACTAGAGTACATGCCTGGAGTCAGACACATACTTTAACAAAGGAGTATTCTTATACAAGTACAAGAATATCAAACCCAAAATGTTTACCCATGCCCTATATGCACCCTCCTGAGACAAGGCTGCTTCCAAAATCTGTATTGAGCAAACTGCCACAGAATCATAAAATAACACCTGAAATGTCTTCATTTAACTTTGCATGTTTACACAAGCACAAATCGAAAGCAGAACTTGTTTCTTAGACCTTATCAAGACATGAAAATATTCCCAGAGGACTTCTTGCAGCACGTGGCTGGATGCCTGCTCCGGCAAAACATCATCTTGCTGCCACTGTAACTTCCAGCAGAGATTTCATTCCCTTAACTGGGATACACAAGCAAGCCACATCCTTCCTGCTCATTCAGTACAGCAATTCCTTTGTGCATCTGACAGCTCCTTACCCTACCAGCCATACCCAGGAATCCTAATCCCAGCCCTGGGGTCACAGCTATGCAAACACTCAGTGCAAATACAGGTACCTCTGCACTGCCGACCTGGCCCCAGCCTCGGAGCAGCCCAAGCTCAGCAGCCAACCTCTGCCACCTGCTTAGGACAGACACAGGCACACTCAGAAGACACAGGAATCTCCCTCCAACATCCTGCTCCCACAGACTTTGCAGAATGGATGTCGGGAAGTGCTGTCGAGGTGAAGTTCCTTGTGTGGCTTGGTTCATGCTAAGGGGAGAGGGAGGGCCTAATTGCTGGTGCAAACACACCCCGAGGCTTTGTTCCCAGCACCTTGCCCCGAGCAAGAGCAAGCCCTATGCAGCAAGTAATTAATACCCTAAGGAAAACTGCAGTGGACTCCATCACAGTTCTGCTCAGCATCTCCCTCATTAACACCAACTTCCATTGACTTTCAGGGAGCGGATAAGTAGTTCCAGTATTCCCATGTTTGTAAGAGACAAAGAACCAGCAGAAAATTCTCAATTTTGCCTGGCTAGACAGAAAGAAGAATTGTCCAGATAAACTAAGACCCAGGTCATCTAGCCAAGATAAGATGCTTTTGGATTCCAGCATTATGGAACTGTCTGCCTGAAGGAGTTACACAAAAGCCAAATGGCAATTATTTTATTCTAACTAAGCTTCACAGAAAACAATTCAAACACTCATATTTGCATTGGATTACAGCTGCTTCAAAAACCAAGGAATGATTTGAGATGTGCAATTTTATCAAATCACTGACAAATAATATGGACACTGTGCAAAGTGGGAGTTTCAAAAAAAACGCCAAAGCCTGAGCTTTCCTGGTTCAAGAAGTTTTCTGAGAATTCTGACCCGCATTAAGATGAAAGCAACCCAAGAGTTTTCGATATCTTCAATATAATATATCAAATAAGATTATCACCAGATCTCAACTGCTCAATGAGACAACAAACACAACAGGGTTACGTGACAGTTTATGCACTCATGGGTTGACACAGGGACTCCTAGGTTAGGTCTGGTCCTACAGTGACAGCAGATGAAAGATTAAATGATGAACACATAGCACACTTGTAACTGAAGGGAAACCACATCCAGTGGTCTGAGTAACAACTCCATATAACCTGCTGCTTCAGTTTAAGCATAAATAGCTATATAATTACAGACCATGGCAAATACATTACATTTACATAAAATCATACATGGATATTTCTAACCAAAGTAAGTTGTTATTACAGTAAAAATGAAACATGAAGGTATTTTCTATAAAAGCTTTTACCCTGCCTGGCTTCTTTGCTACTTAGCAATTTTGTTCAGGAAAGATCAACACACAAAAAAAGTGCCTGCAACGTGTACAATTATGTGTCTTATTGGAAAATGTTAACTCCATTGCAGCTGTGAGCACATCCAAAGCATTTATTACATAACAAATCCCTGAGTTCTGTTACATAATAAATCCCTGAATCCCAATCACATTAGTTACGTACTACGCATATTTTTTCCACATAACTGCACACCTGACATTTGAAAAATCTGGCTGAATATTTTCATCTTATAGCCCTCTTTATTAAAAAATACATACTGCACTTTATATTCATTTCAAAAAACACACTTCTGTTTCCTCACTCCCTATTTTTTGCTATGCCTAAGTTAAATTTGCTTCCAAATCTGCTGTGCAGGTCATTTATGACATTCACAGAATCACAGAATCACCAGGTTGGAAGAAACCTTCAAGATCACCGAGTCGAACCCATGCCCTAACACCACCTCAACTAAACCATAGCAACATATACATATATACATGCTCACTCATATACGTGATTAATGCATTCTAGAGACAAAAATCTTAGCATAGGATTACTTAAGAATCTCCTGAAACAACAAGCCAATTACAAACATACCATATGTAAAAATAAGTATACACACACACTTTCGCCATGACAAAGATATCTTTATAAATGATGAGTACCAAGAGGCCCATCCTTTCCTGTTGCTCACCCAGTATCACTTAACATCTTACTATTTCTTTTTTCAGAATCTAATACTCTAATACTCAGAATCTAATACTCTCTAAATACTCAAAAATATAAATTTTAATGTCATTTTAAGGGCATGACCTGATCCTCAATGTCAGCTGGGATAGGAATACACACTGGTGATATTTTAAAAGGAAGAAAAACTGGGTTTGGAAATAATGCCATAAATTATGTCACAAAGTCATGATCAGAGCACCAGCTTCAATAACATCCCAGGCACCACAATATTGGATCTCATGAATCACACTGTAGCCTACTGCATAATCAGACCAAAATCATGTAATATAAACTTAGGCCATAACTTAAGAACTCCAGCAGGTCCCCTCAACCAGCAGCCAGTGTGACCTTCAGAACAGGGTTAGAAAATCATGACCAGACACACAAACCAATTTCTGAAGCAGGTGACTATAAACAGATGAAGAGAACACTGTAAATGTAAACACTAAGTTATGCAAGAATACTTTCTATTTAAAACCTCATTAAGCTGACTTCTTTCTTCAACAGGAGAAATTAATATCTGATTTGCTTTTCTTAAACACACACATACATTCTTGAAGAAGGTTATAAAGCAGGTAAAGGAAAAGGCAAGGTGCTAATTACAGTTTGAGAGACTCAAGTATTTATATACAACTACAAAATTCCAGAAATTAAACCTAAGCACTGCCATATGGAAGAGTCAAATCTGTTTGCAAAGTTATGTTTTATATACTGTTACACTCATAGCCCTGGTCTGGACAGCAGAACCTTACATCTCTCTGTTGGGGACACAGGGATTGAGATATAGATTTATAAAACCATCCAGCTTTTCAAAGCAGCTACCACATCTGAGGGCTTCTATCAGGAAGCTACTGAGCACCTATTTTAAGTCAGTAAAAATCCTTCGTTATCAATGGTCTACAGCTTATTGTATGGTGCCTGAGTATTCAGAGATTGGTTCCCCCCTTCTCTTCCCTTACGCACACCCAAAGAATGTACCATGTTCAACTAAGGCATAAAATAAAGCTGAAAATGCCTACAATTCCCTGAAGGAGCAGAAAGATACAGCACAATTTGGCTGCTGTCCAACTCAGGAACAAAAGATATGCTTGAATTAAAATACCCAATTCAAACACTGTTAAACTTCAGGAAAGTTTCAGACCTATCCCCACAACTTCAACATAGTCAGTGGTCTTATGATTTAAACATGATTTAATTCGAAGATCTGCTTATCTGCAGACAGCTTCAAAGTAGTGGAAAATCAGTAATTTAATACTACTTTAAAAAAAGAGACAAATTTGCCTTTAAAGTCATTGCGTAATCCAGTGCTCAAAAAAGGAAGAGAAACCACACTTCTGTTACATAATTAAAACAATACCGTAAGCTAATTTCTCTGCAATTTTAATATGACACTGGTAAAAGACCTAAGAAGCAAGCATTCAGGAACATGACATTCTCAGCAGAGCCCTTTCTCCAGGCCTTCAGAGTTTATTTTTATGTAAATTTGCAAAGAAAACTAAGCCCTAAAGTACACATGGGAAAAAAGGCAAAGATTCAACTAAATCTGTAAAATTTAGAATGCATGTAGTAGAGAACTGATTACAAGTTTTAGTTGGTAGCAAATGCAACAAGCAAAATAATGAAGCGACTGGATGTTAATCTTAAATTTGCACTGATTATAGGAGGTGTATTTCTCTAAATACTTCAGTGGCTAAATATAAATTGTACTTCTTCAAATAAATGCCAACATTTTAGGATGTGAGGATTCTGTTAATTGTCCTCTTCTCTCTAAAGGTAATATTATAAAGCCAAGTTAAGTTAGAACAGGACTGGTACATTGCAAGAGAATTATAACACCATCCTGTAGCTAAATTTGTTTCTTACACATGAGTCTAAACCACCAGCTCTCTGAAACAAATGGACAGAACAGTGCATGGAAAGAGCAGAAAAAAGTGGCCTTACAAAAAAATACCAACAGAAAGCAATTTAAGCTACCTAAGGCAAAATCATGCTATACATTTATATATCATGTTATTATCAAGAAAAAAACAACTTACAAATTTAAATTGGTAATACAAGGTCCTAAATTTAAGAATATTAATCTGCTTTTGAACAGCAGCCTTTCAGAGCTTGTGATAAGGGGAGACAGGCATACACTTGCTGCCAAACAATAGTAAAAAGGAACTACAGCTTTAGGACAGAATATAGAGACTATATTTTGAATTCAAACTCAGAACATGTAAGCTACCCTTTGAACCCTGCCAATCTCAACACCACTGTTGCTGTATCAAATTCCAACAGAAAATTATAGTAAAAATATTTTTATCATATACCACTTCCACAGACAAGGACTGCCAGTATCTATAAACTTAAATCCATAAAATCTTTAAAATATTATTAAAACCCTCACTGCTATTCCTCTTCATATTTTTCTCCTGTTTAAAAAAAGTGTCATAAAGATTCATACAGTAAAAATGAAACGTGCAATGCTGCAGGAAATCAATAGAGGAGCGAGGGGTAGAATACAGACCTCTTGGCTCTGAACTCACTAGACCATGCCTCTGATTTCAGCCAAGTTACACTGTGTACTCCCAGTGAGTCACTAAGTTTTATATGAAAATCCCAAACGTTTGTAGAACCCTTGGGCAGCCCGGCTCCTGCACTGCACCTTCCAAGGCTCTGGTAGCAGTCTGACAAGCACATCCTAGGAACAAAAGTGTAACAGGATGCACACAAACTGCAGGAATTAAAGGGTGGGCTCACCACAGGAAAATTCAAAAGCTCACAATGCCTGATTGCAGTTCAGTCATGGCAAGGGGATGCACATCACTGTAATGCCACACGCTGCCCCACTCTGCCCTGAGATCCACACTAATACTTACAGAGATATCAAGATTTGTCTGCCCAGCCCTCATTTCCTAAACACACCATCTCAAACCTTCCCACTCACCTCTCTGCGCCTGGAAGGTCCCCACACCATCAGCAGTTTCAGAGGCATATGGGGCTCAGATGGAGCTTGTGACTGTTCTCAGTCACTGCTAAGTCATGGTAGCCAGAAGCTGCCAGCCCTTCAAGAGTGAAGCCATGGGAACAGGCAGGTTCAGAAAGCAGATGCAGAAGACCCCATCTTACTCCTTAATAAAAATTCTACCTTTGCAAAGTCTTCAGTTATCACTAGTCCAAAAAAAGCATTTAAAGGCTCTTAAATCAGAACTTTCATCAGATGTGCGTAATGACATAGTTGCAGTAATTGCTTTCTGAATTGCCTCTTCACTGAGACAATTAGACTTTATCTAGTTCTAGAAGTTCTACTGATAACTTTGGTGACTTACAAGCGCCCAAGATATGACATGTTAATTGGGTAACCACTGGACATCATCCAGAAGACTAGGTTTAAAATATCTTGAATATATAGCACTGGGTGGACATCACAATGAAAAGCTGGACAGGCAGCTGTTCCTTTACTCCCACTCTACTACAGGAGTACTGTTACACACTAAATATATAAAATCTAAGTGCATCATAAAATTTAAGTGTCTGCTCCAATAAAGCCTTTCCTGTAAGAGGATTTTAGCTGACCATATGAAAGTGGCAAAAACTGCAGAAGGCATTGAAACTAGATGAAACTCTACCATGCTACAAATCAGTTTACACCAAAGCAAGTAATCTGGAATCTCAAGGTAGATACAGCCTGATTTTATCGTCAAACAACTTAAATTAACAAATTCTATACCTTATCCCATCTTGGGCATTTGCAATAATCTTGAAGCTCCAGCTTTCCTGTTAGGTACCACTTACACCTACCAAGGGTTGTTTAGAATGAATCTGCAGTACAACATCTCTGTTCACTTACACCAGTCTGGCTTCTCTCTCTCTTTTTTCTTTGAGGATAGCAAGAGAGAAAGTCCAGGATAAACAACAAAGTTCTGGTGAGGTTTTTTGCATTTGGGGTTTTTTTTTCTTCCTTTTTTAAGAGTAAGCAAATTTACTTTAAGAACATGTAAGAGAGATTAATGGTGCATCAGTAATAATATTTTGCTTTTCCATGTGATTAACCCTGATTGTCTTTCTTTGGACAATAGGTTATATTACCCACAAAATGCAGAACCTTGAAACTCAAGGCAGACATTGTATTACTGTCACTTCTTGAGAAAAATCTATACTAGCATCAGAAAAGGGCCATTGTTTCCTTAGATGGGGGAAGAGGAGAAAAGCAAGAGGAGGATTGATCAAACAGCAAAAAGCATCCAAGAAAAAAAAAACATTCTCTGAGAAAAATTAACTACACACAGCCTTGGGATTGAACTGGGTTGGAGTGGGATATTGTTGTGGTTGAAAACTAAAGAGCTTCCTCAAGTTTTAAAGCAAGAAAGAATGATTATTCCCTGAAATTTGAGGATTATTCTCCCTAAGAAACTGTCAATTAGCATAACTTTGAGCCCAGCAAAACTCTTCCTGACTACCAGATGTAACTGTGGCAACAAGATCCAGGAACCTACAATAAATATGATATAGTGTCAATAACCCAGGCTTTTTCATGTAAATAGATAAAGCACAAGAAAGACAAAGACCATTTCCAACGGTTTCAATTCAATTTTTAGATCTCTTCAAAGCTAGGAATGTTAGCAAATTCCAGTGTCTAATAAAATTAAGAGAAAACCAAAAGAAAAGAAACCAACACATCTCTCATGGAGGAACTATTTAGAATTTAAGAAAGAATAAGACCACATTTGTGGATTTTTGCCATTAAAGCTGTGAAATTCTATAAACAGATCTAATCTCTATTAAGTTCCGTAAATAGGTTTGAAATAGTTTCAGAACACCTACTCATTTAATAAATGAGATCTTTCTAGTGGAATTAAGTCAGTTTTAAAACTAAAGAGAACTGATTTTTCTTATTTGGCTACATCTCCCAGTGCATCTGTAACGTACGGTATTTTCATATATGGGAACATTAAGTCAGAGCTTTATACAACCACATTTACAACTGTGAATCACTACTTAAAGACAAAATGAAGTTCTCTCCCCTATTCAGCATAGTATGGGAACTTCATAAAAAGCAGAAGACTCTTCCTTCCCCCCAACTTAGAAATGGCTGATAGGTGGGCACAACAAACACACCATCCGGAGGATATTTGTATCCTAGAAAATATAAAAAGTAATGGCTCCCTATCACCTAGAGCCTTCCATCTCTGAAAACTAAAACAACACACTGTAAGAGCACAAGTCATGCAAAGTGTTGGCAAAAAGTTATGCTCTATACCAGGAAACACAGAATAACTTCACGAGATTGAACACAGGGACATGTGAGAAACATTATTTCCATGTGAGGGAAAACTTAAGAGGAAGCTGGAGTGAAATGGATAGGGAGAAGAGTCTTACAGAAAAGTGAAAATGGAAGACAAAAATTCAAGGAAAAAAGGGATTGAGGACGGAATGACAAATCATAGACAAGATACAGACATGACACCAGGGAAATGAAGGTTCATTACGAACAGGAGAGCACTGAGCTGAAAAGCTGTAAAGTCACTGCCTACTGAAAGGATCCTAATCCCAACACCATTTCTGCCTCCCTGTATCTCCTCCAACTTGTGCCTAGCTATGAATAGCTTACTCCCTCCTATCCTAATATAAATAGCTTGAAGCCGCAGTACTAAATCCCAGCAAGAGCTTGAGACGCATGCTGGCCTGAGGTACTGAATGAAGAAAACAAAGATGATTCCATCTCTATGTAGATGGGTCTTCAGGAGGGCAGACAGTCACTTTTTACCCTCTTGGACTGCAAAGATTTGCTAAAGCCTCTCTGCATCCACTAACATACTAAAAGGAACCATTAGAGCTGTGTATTATCTCCAATTAATTGCTGCACTACTCCCTTAAGTCAAATATTGCTTTAGGGTATGAACTGCTTGATGCAAGACTAAGCATGCAGAACACAGTCTTAGTATCAGCCAACCATTTGATGATGCGTATTTTCAGAGACAGCACAAAAGGTGCTAAAAAAAAATAAATTAAAGAACTTCTTTCACCGAGAGCCTTATATTAGACCTGAAAAAACCCCACATTTGTTGAAACATACATAGTTTATAATTTTTACGTTTGTTGCTATTCAATGATCTATTTTCTTAGAATGAAGCAGATTATCCATTACTGAAAGCACATTTGTACTTATGTTCCACTCCTTTGTGTCGGCTCTGCAGCCATGACGTCCCAGACCATGCCCTCATCAGATCTCAGCCTGAGCGGCTTCAGCTTCACACCACACTTAGACACACATTCACTACGTTGCCTTGAGAATTCAGGTGTCCTTCCCCACTCTAGTCCATAGCACTGAGCCATCCCAGACAGTCAGTGCTCCATACATTCTAGTCCCCAAAGATCCCACTGCACAAACAACAAACATCACCCCCTAAAACAACAACACAGAATTAACAAAAAAACCCAACAGCAACACAACTCCCCACTACCCCCATATCTGAGCTCAAATATCCTGCTTAAAACTACTGAGAGAAAAGTTAAGTGAAGATATTACACTATTTCATTTTATGTCCTAACTCAGGCAGCGTGAATAACTGATTTCTCGGTTCGCCAGATCGAACTGAATTTGAAATAGCTCCTTCTCTTGCTCAAACCCTCTCAAAATTTCATTTTGACATGACATATTCCATTTCAGACTTGTAACAAAAGCTGTGAAATGAAGGCCATATTCACAAAAAAGAGAAGAAAAAGAGGAGCTCCCCTTGACAGAAAAGCTCTGGGTGGCTCCTCCTTCTGTGCCTGTGACTTGGAGTAACAGCCAAACCAAGGCAGCAGCTCCCTCGTGGTGACAGGAGCCGTCCCGACCTCCCTTCCTATGCTCCTGCTGTCAAACATGAGCAGCACTGAAGGAAGAGAGAGCTTTTTGGGTGCACTGCCCAACGGGTTAGACTAGATCTACCACAAAACTGAGCATTCAAAGTGAACCTTCTCCAGTGATGGGACCAAAGCAGACCTATCTTCAAAGCAAGCAGCAAGACAACTTTCTGAACTCAAGTCTCCTGACACACAAATCTGTTCTGGAGCTAACTCAAACAGAAGATTGCAAGCAAGCTGGGACATTTTAAATACCTTGGAAGAAAGCAAGAGAAGAAACTGAGAATCCCTGGGCCAGCAAAGCCTGCAGTAAGCACCTGCCTGAGATGGAAGAGGGATGATTTACAGTCTCTGTGCTGAATTGGGTTTCCTTCTCCCTGGGCCCTGATCAGCACATGCTGGGATGAAGGGCAAAAGATGCCTCATTTTCTCTGGTTTGTAAATCTCAGTATTTTTAAAGCTGAAACTGTTCAACATTTTTTTTGCAAATAGTTAATGCCAAAATATTCCCTGCATTCTTGCATAGTAGTAACTATATGCATATTAAGCATCATTCCCGCCCAGCATTTCACTTGAGGATGAAGCATTCATGTCCATAGGAACGAGAGCCACAAAGCAAGATCTTGTGTTTTCAGACATGCTGCACTTCCCAGCAAGAAACGAAAAAGCAGGGATAGTCAGTTCTCATATGGAGGAGGAAGGAGGAACCAGGACAAAACAGGAACATGAGAACAGCAATTCAGAACTTTCTGTTTTGCCCAGATGCTAAGGCAGGTGCCAGCTGCCAGAGCAGGTGACAAACACCAGGCTAGACAAAAACATCGGAGCTATGATGCATTTTGAACTTGTTCATAGGACTGTTGAATTCTCCCACAACTTCTTGAATCTATTTTTGTTATTAAATGACTAATCATATTAAAGGGAAGAAAGAGAAAGCACATTTCATTAAAGGATTGCTGAATGAGTGGAAATACCCACTGGAGTCCCTAAAAATACCTGAATGCTTATATACTCATAATCCCGAACTGACAGAGATGTGCTCCAGACTTTCTGAGATAATAACTTTATTACTTAAATAACATCTGTGTTCCTCATAAGACCAAGTGATTCATCCAAGGTCACAAACAGTTGATGTCTCTTGACGCCAGATTACACTTGGTGACAGTTCACGTGTCTAAACTTAAAGGTGAACTCTGCCTCAGAACAAGGAGCTGCAGCGTTACCAAGAGACAAGACACAGATTGTCATTGACTGATAGTCTCTGGCTCCAGGAGTCAGACGCATTTTGTACATCCTGCTCCTAAAGTGCCTCAAGTCCCACATCCCAACCCTGCCACCTTTCATTCAAAATATGCCGCTTGTCATGAGATCTAACCTCTCTAGCACAGTACAGGTCTGTTAAACACAATTAAGTTTTTAAGAACTTGCAGTTAATACAGATCCTTTTTCCCAGTATATGTAGAGACAAATAAGCTACTTCTAATGAGGAGCAACAACTATAAAACCAAAAACTTTTCCACACTTGTTTTGGGTTTTTATTCACGATGCTGAAGTTGATTACCTACACCCTAACAGTGCTCAGACAAAGAATGTAGTTTTCCTTTATAAATTGCTACTTCTCCTTAATTTCTAAAGAAACTTCTTCAACAGCCTACTACATAGCTTATGAGCACTGAAGGTAAGTATTATCAGGTTTTGCCAAATTAGATACTGAAATTATTAATAACTTACTGGAACTTTCAGCAGCATGGTTAAAAATAGCTTTCCTGTCAGATCTTAGTCCACATCAGATACTGTGGTAATCATCCTTAGAATCTAAATCATTATAATAACAACAAAATAATCAGACTGAGTGGAAGCTAAAGCCAAATTTTAACTATTGTTAAGTTTTCGCCTTTTCATGCAAATCTCTGCCTGTATATTGAAGGCCATCAGAACAGAGCTAGTTAAATAGAGATGCTAGTAAAATTAGGAAGAGTATCCATGCAAAAAGTAAGGAAAAAGAGGCATCTCTAAGCCCCTCTTTCCACATGAAGGATTTTAAATCACGTTCCTTGCTTTCTTTATAATCCCTCCAGTTGTTTTTTTCTCCTCTCCACACTGCCCCCACCTAAATACAATCACTATGGAAAATAAGCTCATTATAGCGCACCATGGGTAAGCAACTGCAGTCAGAAATGAATCAATTGATCCAAAGCTCCATATTAGTGGCTGCCATTTGCAACTTGAGAAAAGTGTGATGACATTCCCCATAGACAGTGATCCGCACTGAGAAGAGATACAGATTTGTCTAGAGTTTATGCTACCAGAACAAATGTTGATTTTCCTCATCTTCCAGCCCATCTTGCCAGGAATCCCTGCTACAACGTATTAATCTTAATTACCATGGTTATATTACACTAGATTCTTCTGTTTCTACATTAAAGCTAGTTACACAAGGAATGTGGTTGAGGACTTTGTGATCATGAAAGAGGCAAATTCATCAATATTTATACACCACCTTCTCTCCAGGAAGCGTTAACACAGTTACTCCCTATTTTAAGTTATTTTACTTTGCCTATATAGATGAAGCTGACAAGCAGCCTCTTTGCATTTCTTCTTATTTAATTTTGTCAAAGCATCTGTACATGACTCAGCTGAAGTCAACAGAAGGACAGAATTAATATGATTTTGTCTCAAGTTTGTCATAGGAGATTTATGTTGCCATAACAGAGATTTATGCACTAATAAAACTGTACTATTATTAAACTTTCTACAGTGTATCAGTAACATGGATTAAAGAAGTCATCTCCTACGGGGGAAAAGCAAAAGCTGCAATACAAACATTTCTAGATGGTGGTCATTAATACAATTTGAATTTCTTTCAAATAATGTGTTTCCATGCAGCATTCTGTGTAAATTGAGTAAAATCTTAACCTTTGATTCTTAAAGTACAATCAGTACATTCACTTTGTTATGTAATGAATAACTTCTTTTTATGAAAACTATTCTTTTGTAGTCTTTAAAATGCTCTAACAGACTTTCTGTATTTATACTTACATCCCAGAGAATTCCAAAGAGGTTCACAAATAACATTTTCAGTACATCTTTACATATCTTCTCCCATTTAAAATATTTGCTATTTCAGACCTTAGCAAACTGAAATAATAGAAGTACAAGGAGAGGTAACAGACCATTAAAAATAAAAGCCTTTAAGGTAAGTTTAATAGGCAACTCCAGTGCTCTTAAAATCACCCGTGTATATAGGTCATCTCACAATAAACTCATGCAATTCATTGGATTGTATGCAGCAAAATCCAGCCCCAAATTATTATAAAAGCTCACATTTGACCAAGATTTGTCCAAGGTATATTCTACTCCAACAACAGGATTGTATGTCAAATTTACTTGTTTGTCTGTCTTCCTGTGCTGCTGTTACAGCAGCAAATCAGCAGCCCTGCCTCGCAATGAACCTTATCAAACAAAAGAGAAACAAACATGTGCTTTAGCAAGCGAACAGGCCATGGGAGCTTTAATAAACATACTGCAGAGATACAGAAAACAAAATCAAATTACTGCCCTGAACATCCTCTGACCCCAAGTTCAGACAGTGATTTTTGTGACAGGAATCCATTACGATCAAAGCATATTTTGTGATCTAACACAGTTGCTCTCTAGAATTAGGAAAAAGGAGACTGCAAATCAGAAAAGGACGAATGTCAGGGGAAAGGGAGCTAATATTTAAAATTCCTTCCATTCCACTGGAGTAGTAACCCAGACTTCAGAAACTGCTGAGCCTCTGAAAGAGAGTTATAACCAAGATTCCCAAAGGGATTAAGAGAAATGGGAGGGGAGCCAGCAAACTGAAGCTTTAGGTACCAAACATTCTCTTCAGTAACTCACAAGGCATGAAATTGGCTCATATTATTTGGCTTTGGTCCAAAGCAAGTCTAATTTGTCAAATCCACACACAAGCAAAACAATGTATACAAAAGTGACACATGTAATGCATATATTTCATAAACTTCAGGATTAAAATACGTAATTGCTTTCTGGGGAAAACACATTAACCACCATGTTAGTGAGCCTTTTATTTTCAGGTAGGCATGCAATTTGCTTCCTTCCCAGAGCCCTGTGTAAGACATCATGTGCTCTCCTTCCCACTCCCTGTTTCAAGCCAAATGCATAATGCTGCGTGTCCACTAATTTCCATAAAAATCTCATATACAGAAAGCACAAAGTACCAGACACTAAAAGAATGAAGTCTCTTCACTGCAACATTATATCTGATCATACTATAGTATGTAAATCCAACTCATGTATATGCCAACACCAGTATTCAGACTAAGCTTGTTTCCTGTGCATCCTTAGCTTCTCCCAGGAGCACTCTGCTTTTAGGGACTGGTTCAACTATCAACTTTTCAGGGAGGAAATAATAGCAGGGAAAGTGCTTAAGAGAAAATACGGCACTTAGTGAGCCAACTGTAATAAGCAATGCCATCTTTGTAGTGTTTCCAAAAAGCACTGTTATTAACTATTCTGAACCCAGTCCTATTCCATGGCAAAATGGTTTCCTACCCTGAACAGTGGAAAAAGTGAAAAATTGCATGGGACTTCATACGTCCTGCTTCACATTGCTCAATTTGCAAACTGAAAGGCTGGTTCTTACAGCTAATTTTAAAATTATATCTACAGTTGTGGGAAAGCCGTTTTTGATTATTGTACAATACTAATACTGCTGATAATATTCATACATATATATTACCTTTATCCATAAAATAAACAGCTAGCAAAAATAATGTCTGTTATTTGCAGAACAGACATTCATGTTAGTCCAACCACAAGGTATTATCAGTGCAAACAAACTTTAATATCCCCCTCAAATTGCATTTGCTATAGAAAAAAACAAAAATCCAAGTACTCACTGTAGGGTGAAGGACCTCAGTCCAACCAGTGAGGACAGATGCAGCAAACAAGTCCGTCACATTTTGGATCAACATGAAGGAAAAATTAGCTGACTAAGTTCTAGGCTATACTGCTGAACTAAGGTAGGGCTGAGAAAAACCCTTCACAGAGCGCAGCCAGTTTTCCTAGTACACCAGGCAGCATCCAGAGCAATTCCAGAGAACGGGAGTGCCCAAGTGGTCTGTCAGCTACATGCAGTCCACTGGAATACCTGCTGTGGATCTCACTCATCCCTTCCTAGATTAAGGGCTCATCAGATTGATACTGCAAGCCTCGGGAGCAACAGGCCATTCCCAGAAAAATATCATTCTACTGTAAAAGGTGTTATGAAAAGAATGAACCCACTCTCAACCCATGTCCTCCAAGCTCCAAAGGGGTCTTCAGCAACACTGGTGGCAAAATCAGGATGAAATCTGTCCAGCAAATAATGTTAGTCTGCAACACACAAATTAGACCACAACCAATACTGCAGGCACTGTCAGATGTATTTCATTTATAAAGAATCACAATCAAATATTTTCTTTTTTTTAATACTGCTTGCCTATGTTTTGTTGGAGTTTTTTTTAAGTCAAATTACAGCATTACAATGTTATATCAAGAGTATGTCCAGACACTGGGGCTTGTAAAAGTGAATCTCTTGTCATTTCTGCATGAAAAAGAAGTGCTGCAGTTTCCCCAAACATCAGAGTCCTTTACATCACCCATTTTCTTAAACACCCTACAAGCTACCAGAAGAAAACTAAAGGCCATTGCTACTGTAAAACTAATCAGGGTGTATTTTCTCATTTGCTACCAGGTAAGGGAATTCTTCTCTTCGTGATGATTATCTTGAGTGCCTCTTTAATTTCCTTTCTAATGTTTTTTGGCAGAAATCCTTACAGATGCAAGACACAGAGAACACATAAGAGAAAAACATGCATTTTGAAGTGCAACCACATATTCCCTAAACAATCCATCTGCCAATTTTAAATTAAATACAGGAAGACCCTACAACAAATTTATGAAAGGAAATCAGATTTCATTAATTGGTCCAAAGCAGCTCTATTCTAACCGTGCCTTGATTTGTTTTTTACTCTGTGGTATTTGTGAACATAAAATGCACCTGCAGGTTGAACATATCCTGTGACAAAACTACAAATAATGATTGCAAACCAATGAACTCGACTCATGTGTTTGGAATTAAGTTGCATTAACTGCATTCTGCTCAGGAATACCTGCATGACCAACAGAATTAAATGGCAATTTAATGAGTTATCAGCCTCTTTTGAGCTATATATCTATCTTTTGAGCCCTGACAAGTTCAGCCCAAACTTAACAGATTAATGAACTTCCAGCTGGGCCCCAGATCAGGACTACGATTTTGGATTGCATGATCACACACTTTCTACATTGTAAATGGGTGGGGGTGGGTGGCTGTATCAAAACAAAAGTGTGGGAGAGAAAAAAACCCTTTTCTTACCTGTTGCTTAAAATGTAAGAGAATAAACTACTGAGATTTAGGGCTCTGACACTGGAAGCAGCTGATGACAGTGATGCAACTGGAACTGGGAGAAAGAATAAAAAACTCATAAGAATGCAGCAAAGTAAAAATAAAAAGCTACTACCTGGAGCTGTAACTGTCAAGAAGTGTGACAATGTGGCTTGATAATTCTCAGATTATTGGATTCCTTATCTCTTGTATTCTGTCTCTTTCTCCTTCAACTGCCAGCCCTTCCCAGCAGTTCTTCTTCTTGACCTCACAATCCATGAATAAAACACAGTTTCAGTCTTGCACCCTGTCATCCATTCATCACTCTGCTAAGTCCCTTAGCTGGCTCTGCTTCCCAATTTATGCATAGTAAAATTCTGTACACGTTTAACAGAGCAGCAATTTATAAATAGCTTTTATTATACAAGGCAGGCTTGATGCTTAAACATGAGGCCAGAGATACTGGCACTTAAACTTTTCCATTCTGCTATTCCTCCCAATTTCTCACAATTAGCCATCCTCACAGAACGTTAATGGTGATTTGTAATTATCTTTTCTTTTTGATAAGGCTACTTCTTTAATAGTGGCCAATACATCCTTTTCATACGTGAAATAATAGAAAAATGAAGATACCAGGCAGTTATCTCCCCACCAAGTAATAAATTAGCCCCAGAGAACCATCTGTAAACAACAAAGCAGGAATGTTTCAGCGACAGACTGAACCCAAGCAGTGCCACTGAAACAGCAGGTGAAGCAAAGGATCAGGGTATGGATTTCACATCTAGAAACCAATTCTGTGTACCAGAAGATGACAGCCTTCTTGCATCAACTGTTATGGCTTCTTGCCAAAATCAATTCAAGCCTGCCACTTTCTGCACCTGAGAAGAATAAAGAAAAAAAGAAACGGGGCCTCCACTGAGGAGAATGGCCAATGCTGCAGTATGCTGGAACTGATGGCTCCAGAAACAGGTGAAGTGTACGTATTAGTAGGGGAAGAGAGGTTACACAGCCTCAAGGATCTACAGGGTAGAGGCCACAAGCTAGTTCCCTTTCCCTTGATTAATGTTATGCATTGATGGAATACCCTAAAATAGCTGAGTAATAAAGGAACCTGTATGCTAATATCTCTCCTTTAAAAGATCTTCCTAGCAACCTCTTCCTCTCCTGGCTTGGTTCACTCTCTGGCTTACCAGTTTTTGTCCAGCTATTGATATACTAGATACAAATCTTCCCCACAGCACAACAAGCTGCAACTATGTTTTTTTTAAATTAATCCAAAACTGAGGTTCTATAGTGAAATTTTAAGTAAATTATAGGGAAATATTATTAAGAAATGTAAGAACTCGAAACACTTGCTACTCAATTACCACCTTCAATGCTACCTGAAAACACTGAAGAAAATTATTACTCCTGAGCATTCCAAGACCAGTTTAAGACACCCACTGATATGAAAAGTTGACCCTGCACTTAAGTATTTAAATCTTTTTAAGGTTCATAGCCCACCCATCCTTCCTTGAGGTATGATCTGACACACAGCCAAGAGGGAAGGCTGTTTAGAGCTCTAATAGCACAGAAACCCATTTGCAATTGCTCTTTTCATTTGTCCTCTACAAATCAGTCAAGGACCCAAGCTCTTGAAGAAATACCGCTAAATTGAACTCTGGTATTGCTACAGTTGCTCAGCAGCAAGGCTGCACATGGAAATAATACCCAAGGACTAAGAAACTTCACAGCATCCCAGTAAAAGACTGATAAAGAAGAGAAAAATGTGCAGAGAGCCTTAGAATGATTTGTGCTCAGCATGTGCTGAGCTTGTCTCCACCCTGGGCTGGGGGGGAGAGCTGGGGATGCTCCACAAACCTCCCAGCCCCATTCTCCATTGCATTGCCTTTGACTTGCACATTCCCCTGATCAGTGTGTGCAGCAGGAACGTCACTGCACAGCAAAGCAGAGAGCACCACACGTGGCTCAGCAGCAGCAAAGGAGGGTACCCAGCACTGGGGAAGCAGCAAGAGAGAAAGCTGTCGCGAGCAACTTCTCCCAAAACTCAATCTCTCTTCTTCAACAAAGAGAAGGAAAAGAGAAAGGTGGCAGGGACAACAAGGCCAAGCATCATCACGTCCCATTAAAATTCTCACCAGTGTTGTGAGCTCAGTCTATTGCTCTAAAATGAGGAGCTATTTGAGATGTTCATTTTGGTGGAAATCAGGACAATTCTACCCATCAGAGGAGCAACATCCTGAAAGCCTTTTCAAATCAAATAAAGAGGGACAAAACACAAACATTAATTATTTTTAGGAGGAAATCTGTTACATTTAAATACATAAATCACCGTGGTTGTGACAGAAAATGATGGGGCTTAGCAACTCTTTTCTAATCAGTTCCAAACTGAGAATATCTACTTTAGAGTGCAGATGTGCAATTCTTTCCATGAAGAGGTCACACGTTCCAAAAAGGCACAGAATAATATTATTATATAGTCCTACATTACTTCAAAGCTTCGTCCCAGTTTCTGTGTGATTGGCAGCACACAGTGAACAAGCTGATGCATCTGTAGTTTACTGCACTTATCAAGCTTTTGAAAGTGCTTCATGAAGTCTTCATCTACCAGAGGCACAAGTCTCTAAATATCCCAATTTCTTTTTTGAGTGTTTTAATTCTTTCAGGACATGTGAGAGATGCATGCGTTTATTACTGGTCTGTTCTACTCACTGATATTGCACCCAGTAGAATAAATATTTGTAATTACCCAGCAATACCTTTTGTTAAGCAGAGCACCTCAAACATTTGACAAGTATTAATTAAGTCTTGTTATACAGAGATAATATTTTTCTCAGAAGAGATAAAATAATTTAGCAGAATTTGTCTACAATAGGATTAACATGGAGCTGCTGTAGTTCTTGCATCCAGAAATCTCTGTGCACCTGATAACCACCTATAACCACCAACATGGTATTTACTTATTATTTTGTAAATGTCTAGTTCCATTTGAGAGTAATACTCTATGCATGAGACAACCTCATTAGAAACACTATACTGTAACTGATAAAAACCAAAGGAGATGGAGTCCAAAATTCAGATTCTAGTAGGCAAGAAAGCAATAGCTGAAATTAATTCTTTACTGAAGTCCTATGACTTGAATAGAATGCAAAGTGCAGCAATTATATTCAAATATGATGAATACCATAATTACAACTTCAGAGATAAGTGGAAATATTTTGAGAAGCAGCAGTTCAACTAAAGCCATATTTAAAATAGGGAGCACTAGACTTTACCTACTGTAGAACAGTTGGGGGATTAACAACACTTGTATTTGTAATTGTTTATGTCTAACATGTGCTCTTTTGGAATTAGAGAAATAACCCTCCCTGTCTAACACACTGCCACAAACAACTGCTCCTACGAAGACATGAAACTTTTCTCTCTCTCTGAATCAAGGACGAAGTACGGAAGTGTTTGCAGGGACACCTCTTTTTCCTCAAAGATGAGGTCTTCA
Organism: Oriolus oriolus; assembly: GCA_013400235.1. Classification (NCBI taxonomy): domain Eukaryota; kingdom Metazoa; phylum Chordata; class Aves; order Passeriformes; family Corvidae; genus Oriolus; species Oriolus oriolus. The sequence continues at coordinate 61,757 of VXBT01009954.1, read as the reverse complement.
ATACTCGTAGTGAACACCAATGACAGTAACTTCAAAAATATCAGAGAACAAGCAATGAAACCTTTCCAGGTAGCGTAATTTCCTTTGAGGTTATTGGAGGAGGGAGTTTAGGCAGTTATTCTGCAATTTTAAAAACAATCAGGAAAAAATAATGCAGTTATTCAAATTTTGATGAGTAAACTGACCATCTGTAAATGAAAGCATTTCCTCACACAATTTTCTTTAAGATATAGAAAATTATTGCAGTAGAATGACACTGTAGCTTCACAAGTTACAGGGCCAGAAAGTCACAAGAGGCTGAAGTGATTTTCAGCTAATGTGGTACTCCTGAATGCGATATGAACAACAGGTATTTCTGAGTTCATTTGCTTCGCTTTCCAGTCACTTCACTGCGTGCTAATACAGAATTTCATGACAGCCATAATTCGAAGGCTGTTCATAACAACTAGCAGGAAATTCCATATCAATATCATCTGTCACTTGGAGCAGGAAGGACAGAATTTTCCAGTAATCTTTACTAAGTATTTCTACCAAAATGAAAGAGGATAAGAAACCTTACTCCAAGAAGTTTACGATTTAGTAGCCAGCTTGCAAGTCTATGTGTTTGAAACTGGCAGAGATGGTAACTCTTCTGTTTAAGCCAAAGCAAAAACTAATCACATATATCTTTCTGCCAGTATGCAGACTTTGATTCCAAAGGCTGCCCTATAAGGAATATACTGAAATTTGTGACAAGAACACAGCTTAGAAAGACAGAACAGAAGAAGAATGAATGTGAAGAGAGAAACTGGGATACATAGATTTGTCATACTTTGAAGGAGATGATGAACACAAGTTTGAGAAAAACGCCAAAGAAAGTACTGTCAGCAGTGGGACAAGAAAATCACGTAAATGTTATGTTGGATAGACAAAGCAAAGAAACGTCAAGGACTTTCCAAGAGATCGGGAACAGAAAGGTATGACGTATAGGCACAACAAATTATGCTTCTGCAATCAAGAGGACAGTTTGCATTTCAGAAATAAATATGAAGCACTATCAGAAAGCAAAGAGCGTGTAGGTGTTAGAAGAAAAGACAAAAGCACGTTATACAACAGCAAAACCCCACAAATGTGTAAGCCCACACAAAACCTCACAGATCCTAATTAGAGTGAACAGGGCTGACCCACAGTCCTATTTTCTTTCATATATTCAGCCAACAAACTGCAGAGAATTCCAGCAGCTAGAATTGACAGTGACATTTTAAGTCAATGAGAATCTATTTTACTCTTCCTCCCACAACACAAATGAATAGTAGTGCTAATGAAATTCTGCTCCTATTAGAAATTGACAAAACACAATCCTGCATTTATCCCTTCCAGCAAATTTTGCCTTTTAACAAACTCAGACTATTCTGAAACACCCTGTGGTCACAACATGACAAAACAAAATGCCACCTGCTCCTGCACTGCCCTTCTTCCAATTAACTTGACTTTAGTGGACCAAGATAAATTTTTATCTGTATTTTATAACTACAGTTTTGAATGAATCATATTAACATTTACTGTTTTAGTAACAGACTTTAATACAGTCTGGTTATTTAATTCACATTTGATCAACTCTTTCTGACAGAGGATGGGCTTCTATTCATTACATCAAAATAACTTGCTTACAGAAAGACAAAAAGCCCAACCCATATGTCCTGTTTTCCAGTGCCATCTTCTTCAAATGCCATGGAATTACATTACATACAGAAATAAAAAGAACTGATTGGATTTTGGACCAAGATGCAAAATGTAATCTCTGCATGTTATTATTCAGAAAAAAACCTGAGAAAATATTCTTATTCCTTTCATTTTAAATGAGTCCTCAGAAAGGCTAGATAACCTTTTCCTATTTAATTGTGGTATACTAGGAAAGAAGCCCTTTGGAGCTCTCAATGACAACAGTACAGAGAAGTAATTCTGTGTTTCAGGCAAAAATAGCTGTAGTATTACTCAAGCAGGAAACAAGAGTGGAAAATAAATTTTAAAAAGAGAATAGTGTTATGCTGTGAGCTGCCTGTTCTCACAAGTTAATCAGAATGTGATCAGTTCTCAATGTAACATCCCAAAAGCACTGGATGATGCAGCAATGCTCTCTCCTCGTGTGGTGCTATACAGAAAAAAGGAAGGCAAGAGTTTTCTTACTTAAACTGAGCTGCCAGACGGTCCATTAGCCATTAGCAAGTGTGAAAAATTCCATGGCATATCTGTGTCTGCTTGACAAATTCCATTGTGAGTGAAGACCTTTTTTCCACAGGCTCTAAGTTTGACTGTAACTCTTTCCTTCCAACCCAGAAAAATCATGCACACCACTGAGTACAGGCAGTAATTTGTTCAGCTTGTAAGTCACCTAACACTGCATAAGCTTGCAAGCTCTCCCACATTTGAGAACTCACCTTCAGGTGGGATTAGAGACAATAAAGAAATGCAGAATGGTATCTTCAAAATCCCATGGGTTTTCTTATTTAGCTTCCTTCGATGTAGCTTTAATACCAACTGAACACTGTATTACAAATGTCACCACCTTCTATAAAAATAAACAGCTTTTTTTGCCATTTTATAACTTCAGACATGTACTCCATCCCTTGCTTCCACCATCACCCAGGTACAGACTTCAAAGCCTTCCAAATTCGTCTCTAGAGTTTGCATTCTGAACATCAAGTATCAATGCCTCTAAGATGCCTTCTCCTTCTCTTGACTTAAATACAGTCTTCCTCAGTCTTTTAGTACTTAAAAACTGGATCTACAATATCTCACCTAGTGCCTTGTCAAGCTTATTACCCCACAACTCTGCTTGCCCTGAAAATCTGACTTTCCATTGAAATGGCATAAATAATAGCAACTCTTTACCATATAATATTTATATAGTAATGGAAATAGTACAAAACTTCAATCTCAAATACAAAGCTAGGATCTAATTCAGATCTTATGTAAACTCTAACAGGAAAAATTACTTCCGTGATGTTACTTTCAATTAAATGTCCTACTGTGCCATAATAGCATGACTAGTTCTGAATTCCAAACAGCAAAGATTGCCATGAAAAGCCAGAGCTCTGTGTCAACTACAAACTCATAGCAAAGACCATGCTTATATGTGCTTCATGCTATACCACAGGTATATTTACTGCAATACAGCAGTCCCAAGGTCAACAGAGGAAATCCATTCCCCAGAAAATCATTCCAGAAATATACCACAGACATCTTAACCATGATTTACAGCTTTTAATTACCTGTAGTGGGTATTACAGAACATTATTCCGGTATTCCTATCTTTCAGAAAGTCTGGACTCTCCAGTTTCTGTTAAAGAGAAGTACTTGCAAGTTTTGGCACAGCAAGATCCATTATGTTGAACTTTTAAAAAGAATTTTTACAACCTTCAGCTTCAGTGATTGGGAGAGAAGCATCAGCCAGTGAAAGACAGACATAAGTCAAAGGATGAGTTGTATATATATTTCCACCTGCTGGCAGAAAGGGTTTACACAGCAGTAGTATGCTTCTACAGTGGTTTAAATCTGGAATAAATCCAATAAATCAGCAGAATTTTTTTTCAAGTTAAAAGAATAACATAAAGCAGCATTATCCTTCAATGTCACTGGCACACAAAGGGTATTACAGAAAGTCTGCTTTTGATGAGGCTGCACACCTCCAGGTCTAGGGGCATAATATTAGTCTAACTGATGTTCATTTATTTATGTGTTTTTTAATTAACAACTGAATGCTACCAACATGCATGTCAGCTTCCCAAAACTGTAGTAATAAGCTTAAATTACTAAATGCAGAAACATGTAATGATAGTGTTAATCAGGTCCAGTGCTCAGCAAAGTGTTTTTCAGTTGGATGTATATTTGAAATTAAAAGGTGTTCTAAAGCTGCACTCCAAGGAATAAGCTGTATTCACCACCACTGAGCTGCTACAACATGGAACCAACTGTTCACATTTCTCCAGAACTGACAGTAGAGAACCACGATAAAAATGCCAAAAGAGCCTCCATTGTCTATAAATAGCGGGAATGAACCTCTGTTCTCCACTACATCAACAATTAGAGGATTTCCAAGTACAGACACCACACTCCCAACCTCACTCAGGGGTTTTTCCACACCGTGCACTCCAGGCTTTCATGATGTCATATGAACTATAGTACCTGAAAGTTTAACCTCCAAGTCCCAAGCAGTGTGAGCTAAAGATTTCATGGAACAGGATACACTGCATCACTTCTACTACAGGACTGTTCAAGGGGCTTGAAGAGACTAGTTCACTGGTTAGCAAGCACTTACAGTCCTTTCACAAAACTTAGTTGGAACGTTGAAATGTCTGCTTTCTCTCCTTTCTGACCTTGATGACATGTGTGACAAGGCTGTTTTCAAACATACTTCTAAACTCAGCTCCATTAAAAAAAACTTCTTGAAAGAGATAATACTGCATTAACACACGCTGGAAAGCATCTAATCTTTGTGCTGCCCCCTGTTCTCTATAAATACTCTGAGAGTGACGTGCAACTATCAAACAACTACAAACTTCCTCCAAGAATGCTGAAAATTTTACCTTTGTCACTAAATGAAGTGTTACATCTTTGTGCCAAAATATCATCCTATACATGTACATAGAAAAACGTGAAAAAAATCCCCAGCAAATATTTTCACAAATGCCTAGTGCCAAGAGAAAAAACACTCAAAACAAGAACTACTGCAATCCATTACAGTACTATGAAGTCAGTCTTCTGTCAGCTGTCAGTTCAGATTCTGTACAGATATCTTAAGGAGAAGAAACACTTCAGGAAAGCAAAAGAATTACCATACAATATGCTACAATTTAATTAAAAGAAAGAACATGCTGAAGATAATGTCAACAGTAGGATATGATAATGATCATTTTTATGAGATAAATATGCCCTCATATCCCCAGTCAAAAATGTCCAAGATCCCTCTTGGCAATGGCAGGGAGCAGTGGCAAGAAACAAAGTCTCCCTTTCTACTGATGTGGGCAATGCTAAAGCTACAACAATTACTGGAATTCCAGTCAGGAAGGAGAGGAGGAACAAGCGATGCTTTTAGCTTCTGAGACAGATCAGGGCACGTTTCCCTTCTGTTCCTGAATGCACTGTTCCAGGGAAACAATCCTTGCCAGAACTCTTATGGGACAACACATCTCTGCAGTTGTTCATGCATAACCCTCCAGATGGAGGAAAAATTCAGCTTTAAATCTAAAATGCAAAGGGGACTGTTTTTATTAGAGTCTAAATGTTCTCGACTTCACTGTGTAGGTATTTTAAGAACCTATGTCAAAATTCAACGAAGTCATCAGGTTTTTAACAGGAAGAACCTTTATTTAAGTTGTGCAAGATAAAAAAGTCTCACGAAACTCTTACTGACAACTTCCAACAAGTTTCTACAGCGAAGTAGCAGATCAGTTTTAGAAGACTTGTTCCATGTACATCCCTGCTGAAACCCAGCCCCAATTCATACACCATATACAGCTTTAAGGAAGAAAAAATTAAAA
>VXBT01009954.1:36478-56207 GCA_013400235.1 Oriolus oriolus | reverse complement strand
AAAAAAAAAAAAATCAATGCTTACCATAACGCATGAAAGTTTACAATGGAAGAATAATACTGAAACTACAAGAAATCAAGAAAGTAGCCAAAGCCAAATAAAATTGCTTGTTGTCTTTTATAAAGTATACTTTTTAAGAAAAGTATATAGAAGAAAAAGTTAAAAACAGTCACCATGGGATGGTGCAACAGCTAAACTGGTTGCTCTTTAATTCCACCTGTACCTGTTCTGTGAGGATGTATTTCTGAGGGGAGGCTTACTAAGGAGCAGATATTGTAACATTTTTCTAAGCTAATGCTTTATATTTTTTGTTTAATTATTTTCATCATCTAAGTTTCCGTTAGCCGCTTGGAAAGGCCTTTAATGGATCTAAATAAAAAGAGAAAATTTGTCTAATATTTATGTCTTGTCAATTCTATAGAGATGTTGCTGTAACAAATGTAAATCAAGAGATTGGGTCTTAAAGTTTTATTCACTGTAGTTTTAATAGACCGTGCCCATCTTACTCCACTATTGCCAGAGATGTCTCCAAGAACACTGAATGAATATTAAGAAGGCCTACCATGACTTTTGCTGTGAAAGCACATATTAAACTGTAAACTTTTGATCTCCTCATTGGATCCATATGGGGAAATTTGGAACAGCATCTGGGAATATGCCAGCAAAGATATGACACGGAGTTGCATCGCATGTTTGACCAGAATGGAAACACTGGCAGTTAGATCTCAAGGATCAGAAGTTACATATTTGTTTTCAATACTAATGTGTGCAAAGATGTACAGCTCCATTGATAGATGTATATTAGCATGTTTCCACATGCGTATCCCAAATACAGATTATCAGTCCTTTGAGTCCAGAAAAGCATCCAGGTTTTGAATACTAATGCATTTCAGATGAAGCAGAAAGCAAGGCAGCACACAATGATGTATCATACAGACTTGTAAGGCAAACCTTAGCCAGGCAATTCAATGAAATTCTACTTCAGACAGGTAAGTAATTTTGCAAAGATTTAGTAGACACTCTATTAAAATAATCTGCCTGTTTCAGTAATCAGCATTCCAGTAGTTCTGATGCTCCCTAAAGTAAATTATAATTCATTAAACCATCTAATCAAACCATAAAATACTATTTATAGCAATACAACCTATCTTCTGTTAGTGCTATGTAGCTGCGCAGTGAACTGGAGGAAAATAAATAGCCACAGCCTGTCACACCACTGCTGCAGAGTACCAGGCTTGCTCCTGTTGCTGTCATCTTTGTTAGGAGAAGACCTGAGCACGTATGGGAGCAACTCCAACATCCCAGGGGCTGATCATCCAGACCTCCCCTGGGCTATGTGAAGGAGGCTCACCTCTCCAGTTGCCATCAATAAACCACAATGAGTCAAAGCTGCAACAGGACAAAATCCCCATGCTTTCAAACAAGTTACCATTTTAAATTAGGAATTCAGTGATTCCAAATTTCCATCTAGAAATATAAGAAATTAAATCCATGCATATTGTACATAAGAATCCAACATACTTTTTTATATCTATTCAACATCACCAAAGGCACTAACATGGTATGGATAACAATGAAGGTAAAATTAGGAGTCAGCAGCAATTCTGGAAGGCTTGTATGATCATTAACTAAAGATAATCATGTAGAGGTAAATTCTCAGGCACACAACATAAAGTCATCAGACTAAGTTTGTAAACCATGTCATGCAGAGACAATAGCAAAACTTCCCATTTGAGATAAACAGACTTGGCATCAGATAAACCAGATAAAAATAATTTCCAAGAGCTACAGATGAAAAATCTCTAATTAAAGTCTACATATAATGTACACTATATAGAGGGGAAATTCCTGTCTAAAATTACTTAGTTCAGATTTGTTTGTGCAGCAAATGCTTATAAAACAAAATGCTAACTTCGGGTAATTTGAGTATTTGGGTCATATCTTGTGCTTCCCATATGTGACAAAGACTCTTACATGCCCAAGTCTTAATTTAATAAACTTAACTACAGACAATGTTTTTAAAAAATAGCTTACTCGCAAGAAATATCAAGCACATTAAGTAACAGTTTGATTAATGTATAGTAATCCATCAATTAAGATTAATTCATCTGTTGTTGATCATTCCAGAAAATATGGTAGAAACTCAAAATAAGCAGCCATAAATCTACGAGCAATGAATTAGGGAAAGAAAATTAATTACAAGGAAAAAAAAAAATGTTCCTAACAGCTTGAAAATACCCATTCTGGATGGCTGCTCTGAAATCCGGCAGCCTGGAACACATTTCAAATCAAATCAACTCCATTTTGTATACTGCAAGCAAAACTGACCATTTAAATCACACAACTACAGTTCTAGAAATGACTATTTACCATTAATTTCTGAAAAGGCACTTATTTTTCATGTTTCACAAATCATTTCTTGGCAACCATGGGCTAGAGGCTTATATGCCAAATTCACCTGTAACAGTATCTTCATATAGGGGCTTAAAAAAAAAAAGAATCTTATGACAGTTATTGCATAGCAAATATAGCATCTCACTTTTTGAAACGTTCACCTTTGTAAAAAATAACCTTTTTCTTAAATGACATCTGTGAAAATGCTACTACTACTAATTAACCTTTTATTGGAAGTTGAGAACTAATACACAGTTTTGAGAACTACATGTATTCAGGAGATGACATGCTTCCTCTCCAGTCCAGATTCCCGGTTCACATGACCAGTAATACCTGCAATGGCAGAATTTAGCCATGTCTACCACTATTCCAATAAGTGTTCATCCCGCAACACTCCCTGCCTTGTGAGAAGGCCTTCTGTCTGCTCAGACCTACTCCTACAGACCATATAATAAAACACACTGCAGGATATAATCAAAATAGTTCTAGATAACCAATTTTTGTGGTGCAGTGACTTTCAGAGCTGTAGGTATTAAAAAACCCAATATGCTGGCACAACAGCAATGGTTACAACTTCTTTCTCCTACTTAGGAAATACCTTTTTTTTCCATAAACAAGTAGTACAATAGCTACTTAGTTTTCATGTAACCCTAACTAAAGCAGACTATTATAAGTGTTTTTTGAAAGAAAAGTCTTCACATTCAGACAGTGTAATGTTACTCCCACTGAAAGCCACAGAAATGCTACTTGCTGACCTCAGTGGGAGTAAGAACAATTCCAAATGGCTCCAACTTTTCAGATTTTCCACCCCAATGTCTTGCACAGAAATGCAATTCAATCTCATCATTAAAAGCCACAAACCAATAACCAATCAAAATAAACCTAGATTTGTTTTATAAGTTAGCAGTCTCAGTCAATGAGTTGCACTTGTAAAGAAAATGACTAGCATTCTTTAGGGCTGACAAGCAATAAATTGAAAGCACCATCATTCTGAAAATGTATGGCTCTCCTGATTAAGGGTGACATACTCTTTAAAAGGAATACAGAGAATACCTCACTTCTGAAACAAGAAATTAGTCCTAGACATGAACTCTGTAAAAAAGCTCTTTGGTAATGATAGGACAATTAGTACTGTTTCTTCAGAGTAGAAAAAGCAAGAAGTTTTTCAAAGCTGTATATTCCTCTCCTTCACAAATACACTGCAAAATAACAACAGGTACATGTTTGTCATGTCTCTACAAACAGCATTTCATTTGATTGCGTGCTACCTTTTTACCTAATTTTGAACGAGCAGTGAGGCTGTTTGGTAACAGATAACACCTTCTGTTCCTGTCACTTTATTCCCTTTCACCCCTACAATCATTTTCCTTTGCTCTAAACACTACAAGATTCACCTCAGGCTGACTACTATCATGAAAAATCTTCTAAGAAATCTCTCACCTCTTCTATATTGCTTAGGATATTCAGAAGCAGTAGCTTTCAGTTTTGCTTGTACTGTGTAAACTGTATTCCCATCTATTAGCCAAAAAAAAATTTGGGTACTTTCCCTAAAACAAATTTAAAAGGAGACTAATAAAAAGAAATGAAAGCTCATTTAGCAAGTACAGCTGTCTTCTAGTTTTAGTCATTTAAGAGACCAGGCTTTTTTAATTATGTTCCTTTATCCCAATGTAAATTACTTTTCCTTGTGTAAGGAAACTTCTGCCTGGTTAGGTCTCAGGAATGACTTCTCAGATCAGTGAAAGTCATACAAATTAATAAATGACTTGGTCTTTGCCTGCGTTGGCTGTGCTGTTCCGTTGACTGTGTGCCAAGGGTCCTTCACTTACAGCAGGGAGGTTCTGCTGCAGCAAGGCCCACACCCCAACAAGCCCAGAGGTAACCACTGAGTTTAGAAATGTGCAACATTCCCGTGCCACAGATTTCCGCATAGAGAGCTCCGAGAATGACCCCAGAAGAAATCTCTCTGTACAGCTGAATGCAAAACTGAGGGGCTGAGAAAGGGCAGTCTGGAGGTGGGAAGTCAGTTCACCTCTTGTCTAAAAGCCAGACAGAACAAAATATCTTGAAAAGGCCCATGTATAAAGTTTTGGAAGCTTTACTATTAGCTACATTATATGAAGTTGATCATTTTACATTTTGATTATAACAAACATTTGGTTTTATTTGGTGATTTGCTATTCCAAGCAGGCCAATTCAAACTCCTGCATATTTTAGCCATACTCAGTTGAAAAGTCCTTCTGTTTGAGAGAAAGGTCACTGCAGGCTATCACTATAAAAAGAATTTAGCCTTTTCTCACTTTATTGTTGGCTAAAGAATGTCAACTTTGAGACTGTTACTTTTTAAATCTTTCTATTTACTGTCCCAGACAATTTTGCTTTCTTGATTTCATACACACAAACACATGTAATAATGAAAGAAATACAAATGTATGTAAGAAATTTTGCCAACTCTTACCACCCTTTCAGGCAAGTTGTTAGGCCCCTCCCCTTGTTCATAAAGCACAACTCAGTTATGGATATCCCTGGAAAATATAAGAGGCAGATCAAACTCTGAACAAACTCTGTAACTAGCGTAACTAAAGGCTTGTTGACCTGAGGAATGAGAACTCCATATAAAGCCCAAACACCTGCCAAAACTGCACTGCTATCCCTAGTTCAAAACACCTTAACTCAAGGCTTTCGTCAGTCTCTAGGGTTCCTACTTCCCAAAAATCAAAGCTCAAGGCTGAAATTTCTATCTGGTTTGAATGCTCTAGCATGTGGAAAAGTGTCTACTGAAATCTCCGGATCATAAAATCCAAAAATCACTTGTTTTAAGTGTACTGTAACGAGATGCAAAAATAGCTAAGATGCTTCTTATTTTCTCTTTGCTTAAATGTATTTCTCTTGGATCATACACCTGGTTTCACTGACCTAATACTTGTTTCATACACAAAAGAATATTTTCCACAGAAAACAAACATTTATGAAGTTACAAGGAAACTGGAGCATTTTTCATATCAAGTTAACAGTAATACAAAGTGTTAATTCCCAAGGAACACAAACACTTTCTTGGGCTACATTTTACCAAGTTTTGATCAATTTTTTATTTGTGTTTACTATAACTCCAAAAATCATGAATCTCCAACTCTTTAACTTGCCTTTCTTTCCAAGGTAGAAATATACCCAATTCCATAGGTACACTGCAAGTTGAAGTCACACCATCAATGTAGAACACTACAATCGAGCGGCACTGGGGCTTACAGGAGAGAAGAGGGTAAATTTTACTCTAAACTTAAAATCCAAAAAACTTTAGATCTCAGATTTCTCTACAGAATGTTTAAGTTAAAAACAAGAAGGAAGCAAGAGGCTGGAATGGTAGTACCATATAATTCTTGATTATCACTACATATTGGGCAGATACAGAGGAATAAATGTATCAGTCAATCAATAAATGCCCAAGTGTAGCTATAGCATTACAATGCCAAAGCACCCCTGCCCATTGCCCCTTCTACTGCTGGCTACACTGGACTTCTAGGACAGTCACACTGACGTAGATTTACAGCAGTGATTTAAGAAATGAATATCACAAATAATTAGGGTTGTTTTGTTGGGGTGGGGGGGATTACTGTTGTGGATGAAGAGTGCTCACCCACAAGGCCTCACCTGAACCCACTCACATCAGAGAAAAACCAACTAACACTCAGATCCGCAGAGGATGTAGGTGCACTCAGAAGGAAAAACAGCTTCTTATGTCTAAGAAACTGATTTTTTTAAGTGATCTAAAAACTATGAACACAACTACCTGCAGACTGCTTTCATGAAGGAAGACTTTGGGGTTTGTCCCCAAATTCTTGTAAGCAAGTCAGCACTTGGCTGCCTCCCAAAATCCCTATCTTCTCCCCACGTGTCATCACCTTCCATGGTACAAGGAATATTTCATTTCATAAATTTCATAATTTACAAGTTGTAAGACAACACTATGTCTCAATACAGTAATTCCAGTGACTTTAGGATGACACAATGAAAATTTAGCTAATTCTAACAGGATGCTTTATTTATCTTCAACTCTGGTAAGTAAATGCTTTTAAGAGCTGCAGAACAAAGGAGAAACCACATCACAAACACAAAACACACAAGCAAGTAGAGCACGTACACGGAAATTCAGTTTGTCACAAAATAAAATTCATTAAAAGGGTCACGTTGTTCCAGAAACAGCACTGAAGAAGATGGTATAATCATAAAAAATGTGTTGAATCAGTACAAATCCAACCTCAGGCAAGAATTTTCCACAAAAGTTTCATTTTTATTAGTAATTCGGACTTTGCCTGATGAGCAATTCAATCCAGAGGTCCGAAGCAAAATGTTGCCAATGCCCTTTTGAAAACATTTTTCCAAAGAATAAAATGATCACACAATTTTCTCTAATCCAAAAGAAATGCAGTCATAATAATAAGCAGAAATAATATTAAACAAACATCAGCAGGATAATACTACACATTAAAAAATGCCACTAGTAGCTTGATAAAATTTTAAAACATTCCAATAAATCCTAAACTGCACTTCTAAAATTTTGAATAACTCAATCCTGTATGAGTCATTTTAAAAGCTTCTACTCTCAAAACAAGTGGAAAATTATTGCCTGTTTAAAAAAAGCAAATAATCACTGAATTTCTTAATGATGATGTAAGAAAAACAGAAGTTGACAGTAAGCTGATTAAATGTAAGTTTTCAATAAGTCAATGTATCACTTGAGCTACAAATCTGGACACCCTGCTACATACGCCTTTAAGACCTAAGAAGAGTTCAGGAAGAAATTATAATTATCTATAACTTACGTTTATGTATGTTGTAACTTCTTCTCTTTTATGAGCGACATTCTGGTAACTTACATTTGATTAAAAATTCATCTTCCAGCATCTGAAGATGCTCACGGGAAGAGAAATTCAAGTGTACTGTAAAGATTTCTGATGAGAACAATCACGTGTCGTTAAATGAGATCCCTAACTTTCTTCAATGTCGTATTCTTAAAACTGCAAGGGGTGAGGATTCAGTGTGATTTTGGATATCTCTTCACACTACAGCTGAGTAAAACATTAGTTAAGTCATGCAGCAGAGCAAGAGAACAAGCCTTCCAGCCTTCACTCATAACCTTGTTTAAAAAGTTTAGTCTGCCAAACTCTAGGTCTCACAAGGTCTAAATTTCTCAGGAACCAAGCCAACCTTGAAACTACTGTAGTAGTACAAGTGGAGTTGTATTCTGAACTGAAATCAGTATCATGGCTTAACACACAACAGTAAGCAGAGAAGAGATGATGGAAGTAGAGTCTGTCATGAGCTTGAACAAACTTCATTCCGCCAGACGAGAACTAACGAGTCTACACTCCGACTGCAGGAAGGAGTCTCGTACAAGTCTCATAAATATTCAATAGACCCACCATGGCAGCAGCTCCAAACAGAGTGAAGGGTGAAGGTCTCTTAAAGAGCAGCTCTAAGCATAACGCAGCCAATTCTGACTGGAACCTTATGCTGAACCAACGCCAGCTGACAAGGGCATGACCTTGTATTGACGCTGAAAATGATGACTTGGTTCAAAAATTGTTTCGTTTTGCTGCCACAAATATAACAGCTCAGGCTTTGTCCCCATGAGATGAGTAAAACATGCTCATTAGGTAACCTGCTTCCAGAGAGACAGGATTTTAAACAAAGGCTAAGTACCTTTATTTTAATATTACAAATATGTCTTCACGGTGCTTTAATGCAGACCAGTTGTTGAGGTGCAAACCGAGCACAGCTCTCCCAGTCCCACGACTGCCACAGGACATGTTCTCCACAGGAAGATTGCACTGATGAAGTTACAGGTAAAATAAAATATGTCCACAAAAAGCACGGAGCAGAAATACAGCTCAGTATACCATCACAGCAATTCTGAGGCTCTTCAAAAATGTGCACAAATAAAGGGAAATAATTTTCACTTTGTTCATCCAGTCTGGCAGGCAGGACAATTATGAATTATTTTAGCAATTTCTTTCAGCTTGTCCAAAATATTTATTGCACATTGTTTTCATCTTCCTAGTTACAGACATGCCAATGTCAGACAATATCTGTTACAATCAACTTGGATTTACTTTTCCTACCAGCTGTCTTAAGTCTAACCAACAAAGAAATACTGAACAAAAAAGGGGATGAGAGTATCCGAGTATAAGCAAAGATAAGCAGGCAGTTTTTTCTTACTCTGAATGCAGTAACAAGAACTCCAGAGGCCAAAATGTTCCAGCTGAGCTAACTTTGGCTTCCTGCTGCTGTTACCAACATGGTACTGTAGAAAAGTAATTGCAATTATTACTGAAAAAGTACAAATAGAAGCAAACAAGATAATGGAAGAAACATGTATCTCCTGGCAAAAACAAAACTCATTAGAAGATTATGTTCAATATAAGTCAAAATGCTTTGAAGCCAGCTGTATAAAGTGACAGTAGAAGCGTGTAAATCTGAATAAACCTCTTAAAATTATTTACCGCACTAATGTCAGAAGTTTTACATTTAATTAAATGTTAACTTAAATGGATATAACCAAGTTGGTTAAAAAAACCACAAACTGTGGTCTTATAAAGGCAGCTGCTAATGGTGCCCCCAGACCTGCAGCCACGTCCCAGCCTGACTCACCTCTGTCCATCCAGCTTCCCCTTCACAACCAGCACAGGCAAGGGGAGAGTCACTGATGGCTTATCTGCACTGGTGAGAAACATAAAGGGAGATTGTGTTGCAACCCCAGAACTACTTTCTGGTTTTTGCACAGTAGACACAGAACAGCTGAGATTGGAAACACCCCAATATCACCCAGCAACTCTCCTGCTCAAAGCAGAGTCAATCTGAGCAAGTCGCTCAGGATCTTTTTGAGTCAGGTTTTGAAAATCTCCAGGAATATGATCTCCAAAATCTCCGGCCAACACTCTCCAGCATTCAGTTCACACTTAACAGCAAATTTTTCCTCAGTTTTTGATTGAAATAAGACTCCTCCACTTTGTACCTGTCAGCATATGAGGCTGTGCTGCCTGTTGTAGTACTCTTGATCAGCGCAAGCTGCTTAAATCAATGAGCTCCAAAAATGACAATGAGATGTATAACCATGAAATTTATTGACCATGCCTGCATGCATTAGTAATCACACAGTATGGCCTCTGGGGCCAATACTGCAGAGGGTTGGATTCCTTCATCTTCCAATGACTGCTCTAAATTCCCCAGTCACACAAGGACACACAAAACAAGCTCACTTTTTTTTAGTCCTAGATATTACACCTACTTTAAACCAGTTGGATTTTGTCTTGCACATACTTATAAGTTTCTCTCAATTTTATAGTATCACAAGTATTTTAAATAGTTAATTTCTCAGAAAATCCGCTATTAACACTCCTTGCCTCAAAAAATATGTGCAAAACACAGTTATTCTGAGGGGGATCTGAGAGAAATTTGTATGAACTCAATACTCTTGAGATTTCTGTCAGAAATCAGTCACTTGATTTCATGTGAAATGACAAGCATGCACAAGCATATTTTTTTGTTCTCTATTACGAAAGTCTCAAGTGACATTTGCTGTAAGAAGGACAACGTTAACAGCCAGTGAAATGTCAAAGGTTTCCCAAGGAGAAGTCAATTCTGTTCGTGCTTCCACTCTTAAAACACGTAAGTAATTCGGGTGTACCCAGTCAAACTACACCTGGGTGAAGAAGAGAGAAATAAATATCAGGTGTTAATCACTAATACTAAAATTATGCAATAGTTGCGTTTGTGCATAATGCCTTTCTCATTTTATATTCTCTAGAAGAAAATACCCTGAGAGATTTCTCCCAACCATTTTCCAACTTACTGTAAATATTTTATATCAGTGCAGCTACTAAAGTCTCTTATTTTAGAGTACAAGACTGATAATTACATCAGCCTATTTCAGGGCCATCCCCCTCCCCCAGCTTCCTCATTACAGCTATTTTCATTCTGGACTCTCCACACACTCTGCGCACCTGTAATCTGTATCTACATTGTATTAGTAGGATCCTCCTAATTAGATTTAATTTCTTCAAGTGAGGAAAAATGTGACATGCTAAGCCTACCAGTTCTTTGAAGAATGTCCTAGAAGGTCAAATGGTGTGTATATAAGGGCTTTGTGATCTGTTTGACACAAAGAAGATAAGGTTGGTCAACATTTCACATGCCTTCAGTAATGAAAAGCAAAGTAACTGGTATTGATTCCATTCACATCAATCTCAAAATGGTAAACAAAATAATTATATCCTCTGTATAGCAGTCTCATGGGTACATGCAGATATTACTTAACAGATTACAGACAGAAGACAGCGCATTTAAATCAGACACTATGGGAAATTCTAGTTTTTCTAATTGAACTACAATGTAGACATTAAAGCTTCTGAAATCTCTACATGCCTTATCCTTATGTATTCAGAATCAGAAACTCTCAGAAGATCAGTACTTTTCCTACAGATTACAGCTCCACAGTTTGATTCAGTCTAGTTCTGAAACAAGAGAAATACCTGGATTACTGTTTTTGAAGCTTTTACAGTTCTAAAATATGTTGGCATAGTACTTCAAAGAAAAAATTTTTTTTTTAAATTTTCAAATATCACTTTCTGCTCAGTGACACCAGCTGCTTGCCCCTAGACTTCAACCTCTTTTCACATGAAATAGTTGTGCTTATCCTGTAATTCTTATCAGTCTTTCCCTCTTTTCGTGGTACCATGACAAACTATACCCTGCATTACTTTAATCAAGGGCTAAAAGGCTTCTCTCTCAGGCCTTGCTTTCTGCATAATTGGTGTACCCACACAATACAATCCCATATACACCAAATCTGCCCTACAGCCTCTTCTTCCTAACTGCACTACTGCGAAAGACACATCCGCATTTGGCACCTCTTAAGTTCTTTCACTACCAAGATCAGTAGCCGTGGTGGTTTAGCACTATTTCTTTGGCTAAACATAGCACCTTCAAAACAGAGCGGTACTTACACATTATTGCACAGTAGCACAAAAAAATAAAACCTATAATAAGCCAATATATAGTCTTATTTATGCTTAAAATGTCTATTGCCAATTATAGGACTTCTCTCAGCCCAATTCTAAGTTTTCTAAATGTAACGCAACATAGAAAGGCTATTGCATTTTAACATGAGTCATTGTAGTTCTTGAAATAGTGACATATAAATATGATGTAAAAATTACAGAATCTATACCTTCAGTTTCCATAAAAAGGAGTTTTCTTAGGATTGCTCCCCTGCCTTGGTTATATCTTTAATAAATTTCAGAACACTGAACTTGTGAAACTTTCAATATCTTCCTAATCCCTTGTGGCATAGAGAACAACCTTCTTCTTCTTTCTACATTCAGATGGACAATGCAAAGCAAATTTTTCATTTAGAACATAGAAACAGTTAATCCAAAAGAAAGGGAGCCAATACAAGGTCAAAACAATACGGGAAAGTAAAACACTTTGTAGGGCAGAGTTTAAGACACTGACAGTTCTCTCGGCCAACGTTAAGGTTACCAACATCACCCTCCTACAGAGAGGGAAATGAGAAGAATTCGCTAAATATAGCTAGAACTGGTTGGAAGGATGCCTACCCTTATTTGTGCATTCATCTGTTTAATTGTGGGCAATATAGTCCACTAGACAGCCTGAAGCAAGTGGGGATGTTCAATATTCTCTGAATTGTACAATCTCAACCAGAGATTGGACCTATTTACACAGTTTACTATAGTATAAACGGAAACTTTGTATTTTGAAACTCTCCACAGTTGTATGTACCTTTCAATTCTTTTCTCAGGTTTTGGGAATGTACTAAATGCCTGCAAAACTGCAGTTTTAAACAAGCATGGTGAGAAAGGCCATGGAATTCCTGTGTTTATTGTATGACTGTATCTTTCAAACCCAAATGTATACAAATACTCATATATGCTGACATCAAAAATCAAGTTTTATGCTCAGAGCTTCTTTAAGTTTAGTAGTCTGTGGAGATTGACATTTTATCTTAAACTGATCTATAAGTGTGTTTTTAAAATAGTTGCAAAAATTTAAATACGCTTATCAATACGTCTTACCAAGTTAATCCATCTTTATTTCAAAAATAAAGCTGTAACAATCATACAAACCTGAAAGAAACAAGTCAAGCAAGTTTATATGCCTGTGATCTAAGCTTTTGAAAGGATTCCTAAAGCTAAACCCTTGGTTTCAGTGACAATATTGTAAAGAAATACAGTGGAAATTAACAGGCACTAGGTGCCTAAATCCCTTTAAGAATTTGGGCCTAAATTCCTAACAGACACCTCTCAGCCAAGTTATCAATTAATTTATAAATATCACCAAGTTTCTCTCACGTTCCTTTTACATATATAGCAAGCTTCAGTTCTGTTTAACATGAGTTCTTCAGTACCTTAAATACTGAAGTTCCTAAAAATCAGAGTTATCATACTGTGTCTCAAACAGTGGAAAGTGGTTTGTGGCATCATAAATGAAATGAGGTGGTTGTTTCCTTGACTAGATAGATGAGCATAGGTTGGGATTCAGAAACCCCACCACCAGCATAGGAAGTAGTCTGTAAAAGCTGAAGACCGTTTATCACCTGCAGGAACATACCACAGTGAAACATAGGAAAAAAATGTGGTAACCTACAGAGGTTTCAAACTTATGGATTGTACAATTCAATAATCTTCCATCGTCACACCACATTAAAAACAGTGCGTTACCCTCCACCTCTAAAATACTGCCTCAGGAGAGGGAACACGGGTTTTGACTTCCATTATCTTTCAGCCTGCAGTAAGGAAGTGCCTTGGTCCTGAATCAGAACCCACAGGAATTTAGCAAGTGCTATTTCTGCTTGTAGTAAAATCTTCAATATGTAATTTACATCTTGATATGTCATCATTTCTTGGTATTTAACTTAGTAACAGCTTCTCTAAAGTAGAGATTTTATTACATAAATTATGGAAGTAGCAGACTGGGTGTAGTGGAGACAGCATAAATTTCTGAATCAATACAAAATATGTCCCCACTAGTAGTTGTTATTCTATGCAGGTGTGTTATTGATTACAGTCATAATGGTCTCACTTTAGCTGCCATCAATAACTCACTACTTGTATTGTCACACTGAATTAAAAAAGAACCAGTCTAAAAATATGAGGAGAAGTTACACCAGCATGGCATGACCCAGCCTGCGGTGCAAAGAAGCAAAACACTGCCAGTTTAAGCTAGGGTTCGTGTTTGAGACTTCACTTGACATTACACTGATAAAATAAACTCAAATGTGATATTTATTCAGGCAAAAGAGTATGCGTCTTAAACATTCCAGAAAACTTTTAAATTTATGGATCCTGCCTACAATAACAGTTTTCAATACCTTGGGAGCATTAGAATATATGTTCTGTTATGTAAAACTGAATCAAAGTTTTATGAGTGGTTATTGACATTTTACTGATGAACGTGACTGAAGCTTCCTTGCATCAGATTAAGTATTGTAGAAGGAATGTTAGATTATTTCAGTTTTTTAAATTCCTAATTTTGGAAGATATTCTCCATAAAATACCCATATTCACTACTCAGTGGAGAGGTGCTCACAAAGTGCCAATTAGAAGACTTTATTCAACCTCATAGACTGGTTCAGCCTTCAGAGAAGTCTGTCTGTACCCATAGTTTTAATCTGCAGCCAGAAGCGGCTGCCCTTTCTAAATCAGGCCTCTAATTGACATGCCTGAAGTTATTGTAGCTACCCCAACTTAGGCGTCACATCTCAGATTCTCCTTCCCCAAGACAGCCCGCGCTTTATGAACCATATATTAAGTCACTGCAATTTTCTTTCCTCTGGGCAATCTCTGCAAGCTTTGCTACTCTGCGTACTGTTAAAAAGATTATAATTTTCCCATTTAAAACCTGCAAAAATTAGATTATCCAATATCATTATATACATTCAGCTCTCATCAAGCTGTGAATGCAGTAGCTGTGGACACTGTTGATAGCGACACATCGCAATACAGTTTCTTACCAACAGGATAATCCAGTAAAAAAGTCTGTGCCATCACTTCTGTCACCGTTCTGAATAGCAGTTACTTAAAATTTTATCACTACATAACCTAAATTAAACAGAGAACATTTACTGTAATGAGAAGGTTCCATGGAGGTATTCCAGCTCATGTGTATAACTTCCACCACCAGAGCAGATGAAGAAGAGGCAGCTAAATTACTGGAAACAGTCGCTCTAGTTTCACTAACTTTACATTGCAATGAATGTAGATCAGTTAAGAAAAGACTTTTTCATACAGGAACAAGTTAGGGCAACAGTTTTCTGTAGAAAAAACCCCCATGATCACTCCTTTTATGAGATCAGAAGTAAGAGGGGAAGATAACCAAGCCTAGAACAGAAAAAAGGCATTTGTGATACACAAAGCCCAGATCCTGTAAAGATACGCTCAGCACCTCAATCAGCCAATACCACTGCACCTGTAAGAATTCTTGTACAGATTACTTCATCAGGTAATTCCAACTATATCCAACTAGAATGCAGGTCTTGGTATCAATCCCCTGGGAAGTCCACTCTCAAGGATAACCGTGCAAAGAAAGCACTGATGGCTAATTCTAGACTCCAAACTACTAGGTCAGGAACGAAATAAGGAAAATAATAAATATTTTGAGTTTACCATAATGACAAAATGGCAGGACTTACCCCAAACTGATTTACTCACTTCTTCCCTCTCACTTGCTCGCAGTGTTTAAGCCATAATTCTTCAGTAATGCATTTCAGAAGACAGTAAATGCTTGACAACTCTTAAATAAACCATAAGCAGCTAAACAGTACCTGTTCTGGAGGACAAAGGCCTGTTGCTAAGGCACTAGACTTCAAGTTTCCAATGGCTTATGACAGCAATAACAAGGCAAACAAAATAAATAATAAAAATGAAATAGTGAAAGACACCTTGACAATGTCCTTTTAATCTTCAGCCAACTTGAGATGTCATGTAATCACTGAAGCAGCAAAGAGGTGATACTGCTTAGATAGCAAAATCTCAATTCCTCCCTGACCTACAAATCAGAAACTAATAGATTAGTGGTGCACTGGTATATATCTGCACAGTATCTCATGGAAACCCTGTCGCAGCTTCTGAAACAAAATGCATGTGCTCCAAGAAAAAGCATAACTATAAATAACATCAACTGAAGCATGCACAGAAGATTTTGACAACCCAGTCAAGGACCTTATGGAACAAAAACCCCAAATTGTCTAAGAAAGCCATCATATCTGAAGAGATGAAGCATACTGCCTGTAGCTCAGAACAGAAAGGTCTTCCCAGTGCAATATAAACTGGAGAGCGAGACAGAGAGGCACAACCCTGCCCATATGTTCTCAGTGATCTCGGTACCTTGTAATACTGCCAGCAGCAGCATCACCACTACACAACTGGTGGATGAGAATTACTTCCTCGACCACTCAGTCTGGAATCTGTGATCTAAATATTACAATTTTACTCTTTCTAAATATATAGTCAAAATATATGACATATGTATTTGACTATAGTCAAAAATCACTCAACTTATCTCATGGTGATTAACATCAGCTGATTATAGAGGATTAAGACTAGCAGAATCAGACCAAGATACCCTTCACAGAGATGTTTATCCAGATGGGACGAAAAACATGTAACTACAAAGCAAAATACATATAAGTGCACATATGTAAGTGCAGTGTCAATTTTTACAGAATTTGACAACGTAAGTGGTTAAAAAAAAAAAAATCAATAAAGCAAGTCACTTCAAGGGTAAAAAGCTGCCTTAGTAAAGATTCATTATTTTCAGAAAGAAGCAGTTGTTCCAACAATGGTAAGCTCCCAGTAATGACAACACTATAAGAAAATATATGTTCTTTGAAGTAATTAGGAGTAACTAGGTATGAGCCTCATTAACTAAATTGAAGCATTCTCTACAAACGAATAAAATATTTTAAAATGCCACCCATATATACATTCCTACTGCATCTCTAACACATTTTTTATCCCTAAGATTAACTGATATCCCAAGAAAGGCATTTATTTTGGTGGATCAAAATGTCAGACTACCCTGAAACAGTGGCAATCAATGAGTCTCATCAGGACTTCAAAATATTATTTTGTTTGATCACTGTGTATAAGTTAATGATGAGTAATAGATGCTGTCCACTTACTATTACAGACAACACACAAAATGCTACTTGAAATTGTGAATGCCAGAGGGTTGACTGTCAGGCTTTCAAAAGATTGAGTATTACTAAATTAAGCATTCTGTTCTTAGAATGTTGCACAAAACCAGCCGCAAAAAGAAATTAGCTGTTTCTCTTGCATACTATTTAAAAGTAATGTGACCTAAGCTAATGGAGAAAATGTAGACCTCTAGAACCTCAGCAGACTGCACTAGAAGTAGTTTTACAGTTTGTTTTAGACTGCCTGTGAGATGCAAGGGTAGGAGTGAAAAGGACAAACACGGAACAAAATGCTTGCTACGCAGTTTTTTGGGGCTGGCTTTTTTTACATGAGTTAGCTGAAGGGAATAAAACTCACTTCATTATCTAAACTGATTGCTTCTTTTTTCAGATGCTCAGGTGGTTACCTGCCTTGCTTCAGTTCACAGGTACACCACATTCTACCTGAAATTTAAGAGAATACTTGAAAATCTCCTTGTTCTTATTTTAATGCTTAAACCCATGATATCGCTAATGCCCTTCTCTAAGAAAATGTCTTCTAAGAAAATATGTTTGTCAAATTTCGTGTATACTCTAAATGTCTTGCATTATGGAAAGAACTTTTTCTAGAAACACATGGATTTTAATCTTAAAAATCTCATTGCTAATTTTCAGGAGACACACATGAAGTCTGAATAAAGTAACTGCACGCAACACATGTGAAATTCTTTCCCTATGCATATTGGTGTAACCCTAGAGCTGGCCTTTTCCTCCTTATTCTGTAGAGACAGACAAGAAAGTAAAAATTTTGACCTAATTGGTTTGAAGGTAACTACTGGCTATTAGGATGCCCTCACACTTGACAAAATACTGTCATACTCTGGTTAAACTGGAAAGACACAAGCCAAATGTAGTCTCACACTTAGCTGCTACAGCATTTGTTTACAATGTTTGTGTCAATGATTTATACTGCCACAATAAAATATTAAAGAGCAACAAACAACAAACCTGGTAGCATAAAAATTCTAACAGGTTTTCCTTGCAGTGTATCAATTCTGACACTACCCAAGATCCATCAAAGCATTGCAGATATAATGTGTTGCATTACATAAAATCAAGTACAGAAGCTTAGTTTTATATAACTGTAATATGCATACAGATGGTCTTCACGACAAGATATCTAATCTAAACTAGTTTGTACAAAATCTGAAGTATAAGCAGAAGGCAGGAATTTTGCCATTTCTAGAACAGTGTCCTAACTCAGTAAGATGGGAAACTCCTTCTATTTGCAGCTCTTACTGGTTCTTCCAGTATTAAAAACTTTCTGAGAATGAAATCAATTGCAGAGATTTTGAATTAATAGATGAAATTCAAAGAAGGGAACTATTTTTCATCTATTTTAGCCAAATAGTAAGTCAAAACTATGGTTATATTAATCGAAATTCAGCTACTTAAGTTGACAGCGACTATGGCATAAAAATAAAATAAGCAAAGTTCACTCTATAAAGATCACCAAGTCAAAGAAAATACAATCTGTGATCGCTGAACAATACACAAGGATAAACCACACAGTGAAACTATGCAGTCAAACTATTGTTCTTCCAAACCTTGGCTTCCTAATGCATTCCTTTAGCCAAGCAATGGGAAGATAAACCCATTTGCCTAATGGAGCATATAATTTAAATATTTCAGACAAGAATTGACAGAGATGCTGTTTAAAATAAATTTAAGAGCTATTCATCCAAATACCTTACATGATGAAGACCCCAGCAGAGTTCACAACTTATTTTTTCTATACAAACTCCAAGCTCTCCAGCCCTTGCAGTTACTTTAGTCACCATGCATACTCTGTATTACTTTATTATGACAAATCTTTTCCTTTTTTTCCATAGTAGATTTAGTAAGAAGCTGCATTTTTTCTCTTTTGTAGTGCCTTGCAACATTACTAAAATCACTAAAATTTCAGACTTTACTACTGCACCATGCAGTCCTGCACAATTTTGTAAACAAAATATATCTAAATTTATAGAGCCCTAAAGAACTAGTGTATTCAGCAGATTGCAGCACTCTATCCACAGGAAGTTACGACGAGCCAATGTCAATATTCTGTCATTTAGAAGCAGGATTTTTTACCATAAAGCATTCCCATTAATACAAATCAGCAGGGTTGTTTCCGCAACCCCCCCGCAAAACTTGTATTTAGGGGTGTCATAACAGGTCTTCACTTGATAAAAAAAATCTGCTTAGGGTTTTTTCTTAACATGCTATGAATCACGTTTTGCATTGTGACCTACCTAAAGGCACAACACTACAGCGTAGCAAGCAAAGTGCATGTTATAAGAATTCCCCCTTTCACATACACAAACAAGTGCCTACATGAAAAAAAGAGAGAGAGCAAGGAAAACAGTCTACTATTTCATATTCACTAGAAATGAACATTTCAAAGAGTTTTTCAACTTCTACAAACGTCAGATTTTAACCGAGGTCCTCAATGCTGCAGGGGAAGGGAAAATTAAAAAATAACCCCTAACTCTGGCTTTTAAGTCTGTAATGGATTTTGCGTGTGTGAAGAAATAGGTTAGTTTTGTTTGGTCTTTGCTACAAAGAGACTCATCTCCTGTGCATGCCACAAATAACCTGAGCAATGACTTCCCTCCATGACAAGAGCTGCCCATCATATTGCAGGATTATTACAATGTTGGTTTGTTTAGGGATTGCTTGTGTGTGTGGCTTGCGTATGTAATTCAGGCATTCGCATACATCAACTCCTCGTTGCGCATCTCACAATAAACTGATGAACGCTGTTAAACCTGAACCAGCAACCTTTAGCAAACAAAGAAGTCTAGCCCGGAATCGCGATGCAAAATCACCCCAAAACGTACTACACCCTGCAAGAACCTCTCACAGAAAATAGCCCGGCAGCCTCATTCATTCCCCCCAACCCAGCGATCTGCTCACCATCTCCGTCTTATTTCTCCGTCCTCAGCTTATTTTCCTTGCTGCTACTGGCTTCAAGGAGGCGGCGTAGAAAAAAAGAAAAATATTTTTTAAAAATTTTAAAAATAAAAAGGGGAAACCCCCCAACTCTTCAATAGGAGGCTCGGCAGCCGCTGGGCAGCATGTCAGCCCCTTGTCCTCCTCTCC
>VXBT01009954.1:298-35533 GCA_013400235.1 Oriolus oriolus | reverse complement strand
GGCGGGGCGGGAGTGGGGCCGCGGTGCCCGCGGGAGAGCGGAGCGCTGGCGGTGTGCGCTCGGCGGGAGCGGCAGGGACCGTTCTGTCATCTCCCTGCATGGGTGCGCGCCCCCGCCCCGCTGCGCGGTTGAAGGGTTTCTCCGCTTGGGAACGGAACGCTGCCTTGCACAGCTGTTCCCCCGGAGGTTCCGGGCCCAGCTGGTGGCTGAAATGCTGTGGCAGAGGGCCCGTCAGGTGCAGCGCAGCCAGGTAATGCTGGCACGCGATCCGCATGGATTTGTCTAAGTTGACCTTCTCGCCGTTTGCAGTGGTCTGTGCGCCGCCATCGTCACCTCTCAGCTTTGTCTTTGGTAACCTGAATAGCTTGAGATTCCTACGCCTCTATTTTATATCTTGTCATCTATCCCCTTCATTAATGTTCCTCCTTTGAATCACTTCCTGTGTTTTTCCTCCCTGCCTAACCGTGGGTGCCAGAAATGGTGCAGCGTTCCAATGCCCCTGTGCTGTGGACAAAGACAGTGTCACTCCCCTGTCTCCTCTATATATCATGTATTTTATACATTTAATTGTTAGAGTAGTCCAGTTTACTCCAGTATTACCCTGAGAGGTCACACTGATACAGTAACAACTAAATTCTTTTTTGAGGTACTTTTTGCCATGCTAGTCCCATCCCTGCATTCTTTATTTCCAGATGCATTTCCTCGCATTTTATGCCATTAAGAATGCAATTTACTGGACTGGGATGACTTAATTGGACACATCAGATGATTTTGTAACCAGTTGTGAACTATCCACTCATTTATTAGGCTACAAAATTTACTAGTATCTTGCATTATCTAGACAACTGATAGAGATATCAAACTGAATCAGAGCAAGAACTCATCTCTAGAAAACTGTCAGGGTCCCTGTCCTCTTTACAGCTGCTTTTTGAGACCTCTCAGGGAACAGATATTTAATCCATCTAAGGTGTGTTTTATGCATTCCAAATAATGGGCATTCCAGCACTTGAAGAAAAAACACTTTAAACAAATGCCAGGAGTGTTTCTCTTTTAGTTTCTGAAACTAACTCAGGACAATTCTACAAGCCTTTCATTAAGCTTCTGCTTGTATTTTAGCTTTCTCCAAGAGAGGTTCTGCCCTGACTGTACCACTCTCTTAAAGTGGATACAGAATCTGAATACAGAATGCTTGGGATCAGTCATTCAAGTTTGACAAACAATGGGAGCTATACACTGATCCCCTAGGACAGGGTCTAGAAGAGGCAACAATAACCAAGCTGTTTTAGGCAGAACAAAAGGTAGACAGGAGAATAAAAGGAAGAGTCAGAATGGCCACCAAATCCAGTATTCACAAATTCTTGCAGTAGACTGGTTTTGTGAAGCTTCCTGAAAGGCTTTTTAAATGACTCTGAACTTATTTTTCCTTCCCATATGTATTAAAAATAGAAAAAAAAAAAAAACAGTAAAAAACACCATTAAGCTTTAAGCCTATGGACACTTGCTTCTTCCCATGGACATGACTGCTGCTGAAGGTATGCAGATTATAATCTGAATATTTTAAATGGGTATCAAGCATAGAAGCTAAACAATCTTTGGTCACAATGATGTGTCTATACTTTGAGACTCAAACAGACTGCCAAAAAGAATAATACATTACAAGTAAGGTGCATGCATTTTACCAATTTCAGTGTAAGGAGATTTGTATAATTTGTCTATTTAGTCATCAGATAACTGCTTTAAATAACAACTCTCTACCTGAAAGCATAAATACATTCTAGGTTTATATGTCTCAAGGTAATAACTGCAATCTATTATTGTGTTTCAGAAGCAATAGTACAAAGAATGATGATCATACACTCACCCAGTAATTTTCATCAGTAGATCTCAAGAGACCTTGCGAAGGTCAATGCGATCATCCCATTGTTGATGATGGAGAAGGAAAGCATTGAGATGAACTTGCTCAATGTCATATGCCAGAGCAGTGCTATAGCTGACAATTGACTTCAGGTTTTCTGTATCCAGGATGAAAGGTTTTGCCTCACAAGCCACCTAACACATCTATATACCCCTGGGAATTCTTTTAATTACTGTTTCACATCTTGTGTGTATTGTGTTTATCAGTGTTAGAACCTGGAAAAGCACTCCAGGCTTTTATGCTGTTTGCTTGCAGGCTTCACCATAAAACATTTTGTAATTTACAGGCTCCACTGAAACCCTCTAATGCCACCCATGAAAAAAAAGTAAGAAAAAAGTTTGAGATGTTGTTTGAAAAAATGAAATATTAATATTTCAGTAGGACCAAAAGGTGACACAGATCCAATCCCAACCTAAATCTGCAGATAAAGATAAAATTACTAAATGTTTGGTTATCAGTTGTGATCCTGCTGTGCTAATTACTGAAAGCAAATTTGACACTTGTCACTTGTGTTTTCTTCAATCCTCAGGAAAGCTGTTCTGGCTGGAATTCATGCCATTGGAAGCTCAGGGCTCAGTGACTTTGGGGCCTTCCTGGAAGCAGAGTCTCTGCTGAAGGTGGTCAGGGGAACAGCATCCCAACAACAGGGGCCTTGTTCTGAGGGGTCAGGAACCACATCCAAACCCGCTAAGATTGGCAACAGCCCAGTCCTGGGTGTATCCGTCCTCAGAGGTATGAGCGCTGAGACACTCAGATCGGGCATTTAATGTTACTATTTCACACCTTCATAGAATCATAGAATCAGCAAGGTTAGAAGAGGCCTTTAAGATCATGAAGTCCAACGTGGCACTATCACTGTAACCTCTGTGAACCTCTAGACCACGTTACCAGATATTAAACACTTCCAGGGATGGTGACTCTGCCACATCCCTGGGCAATCTATTCCAATGCCTGACCACATTAACAGTGGAAAAAATTTTTCTAATACCCGAATTTCCCGTCTCAGCTTGAAATCAGATATGCTGGCAGCAGCCAAGAAGCAGCTCATGCACTCTGAGATGGCTCCCCCGGTGCGCTGGGGGATGCCGGGCGGTGTCGCACCGGCCCCTCACACATACCCCGCGGCGGTGCAGGGCCCGCGGGACACAGCCCCGGGCCCAGGGGAAGGTGTCGGTGCGGGCGGGCCTCAGGCCAGGGGCACGGGGAAGGTGTCGGTGCCGGCAGCGCCGGCGGGAGGAGGAGCCGGGCCCGGCCCCCGGAGGGGCGGCGCTGCTGCGGCCCTGCCGCGCTCCGGAAGCGGCGCGGGGGACGCGCGGTGCGGCGGCCGTGGGTGAGTGAGGGAGGCAGGGAGGGACTGAGGGGCTGGGGGTCACCGTGCCTGCAGGGCGGGCTCTGAAACAGCCCGGGGGCGCCTCAGCTGTCACCAGCAGCCGGGAGCTGATGGGCTTCTGCTTCGGGGGTCTGTGTGTGCCTTTCCTGGCCGCCGCCACAGCCCCGGCCGTCCCCGCCAAGGCAGGTGCTGCTCCTGAGCGCCATTTGCTGGAGGTTTTTATCCTAAATTTATCCAGCAGCACCTCTGGCGGTATCTTCAGGTGTCGGTTCACACCTGTTTTCTTTGGTTATGCGATAGCATTTCATTCTGTGATTCCTGCGTGGGTGGTGGCTGGTTGGTACTTGTGTCACGTACAGGAGTAATTTTAAGTGTACAAAAGTAATGAAGTAATTTTTTATTTAAGTTTTAATATGTGGTGGCCCTTTGAGGTCAAAAAATAGTCACAGATAGACAGTGAAAATTACTAATGTCTTTTGGTGGCTCCTGACTGAAGAAAACCTAAGAATTGTACAAGCTAAAAATACAGCCTTTACCTAAGGAACAAGCCTAGCAAAAAGCTCTGGGTCTGCAGATCCGTGGCTGAGGAGAAACTCGTGCTCTTGAGAAACTGGGGCAAAGGCTCTTTTACTCCATCCTTGTAAATGGTTCTAAAACATGGTTTGGTGAAAGGTTATGTTTACTGGTGTTTGTTCCTCATGGGAGCTGTACAGTGGACCTAATCTAGTAAAATGCCACAGAAATTAAGCAGCTGAAAATGAAATCAGCCTGATGCCTTAGGGTTTAGCTTTTATATTTTTCCAATTCTGTATTCCTAGTGTGTAACTCTGAACTGTCTTGTAGCCTGTCAGCTGCTGTTCTCTCGTGCCAAGATAGACATAACAAAGCTTCTCCAGGCTTGCTCTTCCAGGACACCTAGGCCCAAAATGTGTAAACCAGCATCTTGAGAAAGGGGGCAAGCTGAGGGGAAATGACAGCATTAGCTAAAGTTTAATTGGTGAATTTATGCTGATATGAAAATGGACCAAACCTATTAACAGTGTGAAGAACCCGTGACTTGTCGTCCATCTCGGGTGGAGCCTTTGACCTGCCCAGGGTGTACCTCTGAAGGCCTTTCAAATAAATATCTACCTTTATTCCCTTACTCCTGTCTAGTCTCTGTTTCCAGGTTGGCCTCTTTAGACATCAAGCCCATTAAACTTGGGAGTTCCATTCACCTTACATGTTATTTTCTGTGTTTCATAAGTGTTGTACTTTGCATTGCTGTCTCTTGCAGTGAACCCTAACTCTTCACCTTGGTAGGGTTACAAAGCCTGGGTTGCTTACAAATGCTCTTTATAGGGAGCGGCCTGGAAGTCATCAAATTATCGATCCATCTATTCTGCTTCATCTTTAGTTATTAGTATTGCTACAGTGAAGCATGTGCTACACAAGGGAAGTGCAAAAATGAAACAGTAAAATGCTTTAAAAATGCAGCCGTGAGACACTTTTCTCTGAGGGAAAAAATAGATTACTTTAAATAACTAATCAAGCATCTCTTCTTTTTGATGATTTTAAAGTTTGCTATTAAAAAAATCTCATTTCAGGAGTGCAAGAAAATGCATCCTATTTTACAGCCCTTCTATGAGCATTTGAGAACTGTAGGGCTCAGTTTCATTTGGACATACTCAAAAGAGACAGTAAAATAGTTTTGTACTCTGCTGACCACGAGTTATTGTTGTAGTACATAAAACTAGCAGATTCCAGTGAATAATGATTTTTAGCTGTGTTTTACACTGCACCTAAACAATAGTTTTGGATCAGTTGAGAAGCAATTGAGATCACTGTGGTAACTGACAGATGTTATTTATGATGCTTCATTTGTGAATACAAAATACGTAACAAATGGCTTCATTTCTCAAAGCCTGCTACTGGGAATTCTTAAGGGTAAAATAGTTTTGTGCCAAATTGTGAACTGATTGCTTCTAATCAACCAAATGATGGTAGAACCCTATGAAAAGAACACACACAATATATCATGTTTGGGTCTCTTGAAAGTCCCTCTAAATGCTACCTTATGCTGGCGTGTATCCACTCAGGCTTTTAACAGATCCTTCAAATGAGCAAAACAACACACTGTGCTGTCTAACAGAGTACTGTAGCACAGAACAAGAATGTTAGTTACTTTAATGTCATTTCCAAATTAGTGGTGCCATTTGGAGCAGAACGCTTAATTACAGGATGTTTGTGGTTCTTGTCAAGCTGGTTTGTGTGTATTAGGCATAAGTTGGACAGCAAACTAGAAACATTACAGAAATAGGGAGATTGTTGCTATCATGTCATCCTTGGTAACTGTTGTCTTATTGACTAGGAATAAGGAAACTAAAATTTATAAAAGCTCATTATCCAGACAGCAGCAAGTCTGTCTCCAACCTAGGGCAGAGGATATCTCCCCCCTTCCTGTAGACCTTGCCACGTTGCATAGTGTATGTATTCTGACTTGCATTGTCTTCAAAAAGAAAATCAGAAAGCAAGTGTTGTACCACAACTTGGCCTTTTCTATTTGAACTCCTTAAACTACAGCACCTCCTGCATCTCTAAGGATGGTTCTGGAGACACATTTTCTGCAGAAATGGAGCTCAAAAATCAGCTTTTGATCTTGCTTTGGACTTCATGTAGGTTCCAGTTGAAAGTGGAAGTCTGTGCTGGCCTAACCTTTTTCACCTTCTCCTCTCCTTGGTCTGTGGAGACTCAGCTGAGTGAGGAGGAGGCTGAGTTGAACACATCTGCTTTGCAGCTCCAGCTCTGTGCAATGTGCTCGTCTCATCCCCACAGTTGCAGCACCAGCTTTTATGTGAGTGTGAACTCAAGAAAATGGCACCTGCATAAAGACTTTTTGATTGAATGTTTATGTACTTACCAAATCTATGACAGCCTCTCTTCAGGTTTTTTTCCTCCTGGTGTTTTGTTAATTGTTGTAAATTTTAGAATATCTGAATTTGAGTCTGACGTACAATATGCTTCTATTTAAGAATTTAAGGGTAATATCCACAACAGGTGTTGCAAGTGCAATGTCAGCTTTGATCAAAGAAGATACCAAAGTACATTGTTTGCCTCCTTTGCCAGTTAAGTGTTGCTATTTTAAGGAGTAACTCTGTTTTATCTGCCTTAAACACTTCTGTCTAAATAAAAAAAATTTGGACTGTTTATATAGGACCTATAAACACTTATATTTGTCTCAAGGCCGGCAGTTGGAGTCCAAGATAAAAAATGCTGGTTTGATATTTGGGGTTAATAAAAGCATAAATGTAACTTAAAGAACTGTAATAACATTGAGCAGGGTTGGTGGGGTGACAAAAAGACAGTTCTGTCAAAGCAGTAGTACCTAATAATAATGAATGTGGATTCTAGAAAGGTAGTGAAGTATTCAAAATATTGGTCCGTCTAGATAATTGTGATGAGTGTTGCAAACTTATTTTGCAGCTGTTTTCTGACTGGCAGTTTTTGTGTAATCTTTATGCTGGCCAGTAACTTTGCATGAACAGCTGGACTGACTTGATTATTTGAAGGGAACTCAATAAATCAGCTAATGGAGCCTGAAACCTGTTTATTAAAATAGTGGTATTGGAAGTGATTAATTGCGAACAGTTTTTATCAAGTAATCAATTTAACTATCTGGCAGGGCACCTAATGAGTACCAGGAGCCATATCTCCATAGCCAGAAAGAGAACTCAGTGGTAGTTGTCATGAAAATTGTATTCTGTATCCCTGCTTTTACCAAGTGAGCTTCTTTGCACTTTGCCCATTAAGGATTCCCTACCACACTCGTGGTAGTGCTGTAGATGGGAGCCTCTAAAACCACATATTTGAAGGTGGTCTCTTTTGAGCCATGAGTATTGTTTCTGAAATAGTCTGTGTGTAGAAGATCCAGGTCTTCCAGTACTGGTTGTTCAAGTCCAGTATGATTGCAGTCTACTGAAAATTCAGCAATAGGATTCTGAGAAGGGACATATCACCTTCTCAAACCTGGTTAGATTTTCTCCATAGAGCTGGCTATGGGTCTTTTTAAACACCTGATTCGTAAATCAGTTACCCAAAATTCAAGACTGCATCCTCATTTTATGATGAATTTCTAAGGCAGTTGTTTTGGGATTGACTTGACAGAGGCAAAGAAAGCCAACAGTGTGATTTAATTCGGTTTTCTCAGTGCCTTATTGTTAAAAACAGAATAGTTGGGATAGCTCTGCTATTGCTCATAGCTCATAGATTATGCATCAGCTCGGGAGGGAAATTCCTTTTGTCAGCAAACAGAATTTAAAATACTTTGAGGTATATTTATATATACACACACACATGCTCCTGTGTGCTAATTTTCTTGTCAAGCATGTCAGGAGCGTTGGACCTCTTTTTGAGTTAGTTCATGTCCTGCAGCAGAAGAGTCTCTTTGCAGGATACTGGATTGCAAGACTGAACTTGTTGTGCCATGACAACAACAGCAGGCTGGTTGTAGTGCTGAACTGTGACTTAACAGGAGCCAGCAACTATGGGCAAGCTGTTAATTAAAAAAACCAATCTGTATAAATGCTGCACTTGCAGCTCTGTTTCTGGTAACATGAAATGAAGTCAAGATGATCCATTTCCTGATATTTCTTACAACAAATTATGTAGAAATTAAAGAGCAAGAGAGATACCTTCTACACATCTTGAAAGTGTGGTTAAAAATCCTACTTTCTGTACAGAAGTTTTTTCAGTCATTGGGTTGCTAAGATGACCTTAGAGATGTGGTGTTGAATTCTGCCTCCGTCTCCCCTTGACTTACCTTGAAAGCCCTTGCATGGCAAAAGCTCTCAGTAGCAGTAAAAAATGGTTGTGTGAAATTGGGTGGTAGCATTCCGATAATCGTTTGAGCAGCCACAAAAAGTAAAGATCAGACTGCAGTTTTATTACCAGAAAAAAATGTTAATTGGACAACACAAAATATTTGAAAGCTGTTTTGTTGGTTTGAAATAGAAATCACATTTGTCATGCCATCTGCATGGCCAGAATTTTAAATATAGCACAAGTGCTGGAAACTCCTCATCAAAATGTAAACTCTGGGCACAAAATGTCCAGTGTATTTCTGTTTGTACCTGGCCTTTTACCCAATGCTAAACAATAATAATTCCTCCTGGACTTTGATAATAGCTTGGCTTAAATTATACTTTGTTTGGAGGTCTGTGAGTGTCTTTAATGAGGCTTTTTCTGGCTTCTGTAACAGTTTGAGTCTTATTTCCTCCTTTATTCTATCAGAAGCATTTTGCTTTACTTAAGAGAGCGAAAAAAAGTAAAGGTACTTTATCGGTAATGAGCAGAAAATTGCACAACAGTCTTTTTTTCATGTATTGCTAGCACTCTAGACTTTGTCAATATTTTCCTGATGCAGGTTTTTTTTCCTAAAAATCTGAACTAGCCAGGCATAACTTTGAAAGAACAACCATAAGAATTTGGTTAGTAAACCAGTCTTTAAAACTCATCTGTTTTAGAAGTTGTATTTTATTAATTTATTTTTACTGTGAGCTATTACTCAGTATATTGCAATCCTTAAGCTTCAGCACAGCAGCAAGTTTATCTTTTTATAATTTGCAATGTAATAGTCTTTATTTACATTTTAGGCTATTACAGAATGACCTTGCATTGAGCCTTTGTGGAAGAAGCAAGACTTAAACATCACTTCTTCAATGTGCATCCTTCTATTCAAATTTGACCCCCGACCAGTTTCAAAAAATGCATACAGGTAAGGTGGTTGTCATTAAAACAGATTTGCTTCTCTAGTTTTTTATACAATTTCTTTTTGTAGCCAGTGTGTGAATTACAAACCCAAGTCAGTATTATGTGTTCAGTTGTGCTTTCCTAGTGTTTAACTTCATGGCTTTCCCCATTGGAGGAGTTACTGTAACCTTTTGAGAACCCTTTGGTTTTAGACTATGTCGGAAGTCTTGGGCTTTGTAATCATGGACCTTTTGCTGATGATCTGCCATGTGCTGTATAAGTCCTTTAAATATTGTACTCCAATGTGTGAAAGTCCTGCCTTCTAACTTATTATTTAAACTAAGGGGAATCCTGTTTGTTGGGCATTGCAGTTGCAGCTGTCTCTTGCTTTCAGTATGGTAGATACGTTTAGAGCTTCCAGTTTGCAACCAAGGAACTTCTAATAAATATCCTAGCCTTTCCCTTCCCCAAAATCTGCTTGCAATTAAAATTGTAGGCAATAAACTAAGTCATGTGTATGAAATGTTTAGCCAAAAACTGAAGAAAAAATAAGCTTGCAGGCTTCTAGATAAGTCTATAAGAATGTATCGATGTCATACAGTGAGTTTCCAAAGTATTAAACATCCTATAATCATATTCTCTTTCATTGTAGCCCATAATTTTAAAATTTCATATCCAACATAAGTATCTTTGAATACACTGAGTATGTAATAAAAAACCAACACTTCAGACCGTAAGCAGACTATGAAGGTTCATTGCTTTCTGTATTTATATATATGGTATAGGTTCTCTATTACTTTGTAGGGTACAAGTATTGGTATTCATCCAGAAGCCATCAGAGTCAGTCTGCTCAGTAAATCGTTGTGCCTTTCACTGACTTGTTTTCCTGTCCTCTTGTATTAAGAAGCAGATGCCATTCCATAGAAAGAAAGGAAATGAGAACCGAAACCTCAATTGTCCACAGAGTGCATTCCTTTCTGTATCTGGAGACTGCCTAAAAAGGGGTTTTGTTTATGATGTGACTGGTGCTGAATTAATATATCTATTTAGTTGGCCTGACTTTCTTTGTGTTGGTAGTTAGCTAGACAGTTTCATCAATTTGATGCCTCTTGGGAAAATCCTTTGGATGTAAACTGCAGTTGCTTGCCAAGTGAACTTTCTGCCATGATCAATATTTAAAAGTAAAACTTAGAGTAGTTTGCTTGCTATAAAAAATTGCATCAAGATTGAAATTATTAATTTATATCAGAAAATATATATTAATTTATATCTGACACTTGCTATCAGTGTCAAAATAGGACAGCACTTTAGAGATGTTTGGCCCAAATTCAAGAGTATTTAATGGTATTTAACTTTCTGTCTTTTGTTAAGCAGTGTCTTGCTCTATACCTCTGAGATAAATCACTCTGAGCCACCTGTTTGGGTGATAGATAAATGCCAGGCCATGGTGTTCTTTGTGTCAGATTTTAACATCAGATACATAGCTTTAGTTCTTTTTTTTTTTCCTTAACATACCATAACGAAATCTTTTTGCTTTTCTTTATTCAGGGGAATGTTGAAGTTCTTTCTTTTTAAATTGTTCCTATGTTTTTTTCATACCTTTGCCTCAGCTTTCTGAAGGACGTAGGTCTGAGAGTCATTTGGGAGTGGTTCCCAGCGCTCCTGATTCCAAGCAGTATTAGACCAAGCCATTAGACCAAGTTAGACATCTCTCTACTAGTCCTTGCTAAGGGTAGTTTTTCTTGACTGTTCGAGCATCACTGTGCCATAGCTCTGTTTATTTCATGATGAGGTCTTGGAACAGTTTTCCCAACCAAAAGGGGATTCTTGTACCTGCAGACATATTAATTTCTCTGTCCATCAGGAGGCAGGCAATTAAACTTTCCTTACTGTTCTCTGCTTTGCATCTCTAACTAAAAGAAAGTGTCTGTAATAGGCATTAGAAGTTGGAAAGACAAACAGCTTTTCATTGACTGAGTTTACTGGCTAGAAGAGAATGGCCAAGCTAAAACATGTTCTCTGCAACACTTAGGAGAATTTTCCATCCAGGTAGACTCTGGTTTCTAGACCAGTGTATTGGCCAATTTTCTTGAGCACCTAATTAGGCAAAGAGCTCACCCTTGTGACACACTAACAAATCCATCTGCCTGTACCTTTGCAACTTGTTCTCTTCTCTCTCTCGGGGCCTATTTGTGGTAAAGTTTAGTGCAGTGTAAACAAGCACTTTACGGCAGTCCATTATTATTGTCAGAGTTAATACACTGCCTTTACATCTTTCTGAATAGTACTGTGTGCATCTTACAAATAAATAAATGTTTCAAGCTTCAAAGCTATAATCACAGGCTCTTTTCTGGAGCTGAATTGCATTGTAGGAAATTGCTTTAATGGAATGATTTCTCATGTTTTCATTTCTCTCGATATTAAAATAAATCTTAATACGTAAATCCTAATACAGTTGAATTATTTTAGCTATAAAACTAGCTGAATAGGCTTTTTGCAATTTATTGGAAGATGAGGGTCACTTAATATTGCTCCTTTTCAGTATAATTATGTTTCATAAAAGACGAAATAAAGATGTTTTTATTATTATGCTCTTGTATACTTGCGTTGTGCTAAATTTAGGAGTCTGCATTAAACTTGAGATGGGGAATATTCAATCACACAAGAAGGACTTTGCTTATTTTTAGTATTTAGATACTATAAACAAACCATAGTTTCATGTCGAGAATTATTGAAGGTAAAGTATATTTGAAGCTTCAAGGGGATGAGAAATGCACTTCAGGCAAACTATTTTTTAACAGTGGAGATATTCATTTAAAGAAAAATCTATGAAAGGAGGCTGCATCCTGTTAATGGAGTGTGTTGAAATAAGATGACAGAAATTGGGTAAACCAGGAGAAAGCCTATAGCTCAAAGACTAGAATCAGCTAGAAGAAGAGAAAGTATGTAAGTTTGAAAAGAACAATATTATATTTGCATTGGAAAGATAAAAGGGTACATACAGTTTGCTTTCCAACAGATGTTCTCTTTGTTGGGCAAAATACTAAGCACTTACCTTACAGAAAGGATGCCATTGAAGTGTCAGGTTTTTCTAGTTTCTCTATGGTTGATTATGATTCTTTTCCTGTAGTATTTCTAATGTGCAACTTGCACCTCACGATCCTCTTTTAAAACAGTGTATTAGGGAAGAGATGAATTTGCAGGAAAGTTCAGAAACCTGCAGAAAGTGTCAGTACATATGAATGCTGAATAAAGTAATGAGATGTCATTGGAATTGATTCTTGTGTGTTGCGGCTGAAAATTAGAATTAAAATTGTATGGTCTGTCTTCAGTTTCCAGTAGCAAACTTGTCTTCTGCTGTGCAGATGTAATTGAGATGCAGCTGGTAGGAGAAACTGACAGTGAAGAAGATACTGGGGTTATGGAAAACTGGTTAAGAAAATCTGCAGGCTTTTGAAAGATGGCATTTCATTAAAATTAAATTAAGCAACATAGCTGGAGAGAAAGGGGAGCATTCGCTGTCTCACAATTGAAATAAAGGCAAGTCATGTTGCGGGTACTGATGAGCAGGACTTTGGGAGCTGTGCTGGAGCTGTGCAGAGCTTTCTGCAGTCACCTGCTTCCCTAAGCCTCCACACAGGGCTTGGCTGCGGTCACAGTTGTCTTTTGCCTTTACTTGGATCAGCCAAATCCCTTACCTGCTCCTCAGGTGAGGATGTTCTACCAATGAAAAACACTTTTTAAAAAATTATTTCAAAATAGTAATAATTTTCTTTCATTAAGCTGTAGCTTCGTGCTGAGGGTTCTTAAGGTTTTTTATGTGATCTTAATTCAGTGTCTTCTGTTGTAAGTATTATTTTTTGAAAATACCAGTTGCCTCATTCACTCACAAGATGGACTTGCTGAGTGTCTCATGAGAGTGAGAGAAAAGGCTGCTGTCTGATGTCAGTCGACCTTTACACTGAGTAATAAAGGTGAGATGGGAGATAAATGATGGTTTCATGCTTAAAATGAGTTAATGCTCTGGAGAAAATTGGATTCTGCTCCTGCCTGTACTGTGAAGCTCCAATTTGTAAGTAATAGTGTCTTTTTTCCTCTTGTGTTCTACAGGCTTATTCTAGCAGCTAATAGGGATGAATTTTACCACAGACCATCCAAATCAGCCGAGTTTTGGGACAGCAGCAATGAGATCCTTAGTGGTATGTATGTCATGCTGTTTTGAGTGGTTTTTATATAATTTATAAGGCAATCATGGCATGGATTTTTTATTATTAGGGTGATGGTGTTGCCTTTCTAATAAGAAATTTTCTTCTTCCTTATACATCCAAGGAAAACGTTGTAAGTTTGAAACGTTAATGTATTTAATAACCTAATTCTTACTTATTCCATTAGGTCTGGATATGGAGGAGGGAAAAGAAGGTGGGACATGGCTGGGCATCAGTAAGAAAGGCAAGATGGCAGCCCTGACAAACTACATGCAGCCAAAGATTGATAAAAATGCAAAAGGAAGAGGTATGAAGAAATTGAAATTAAAAAAAAAAAAAAAGAAAGTGGACAAACAAGCCCCTGTGTTCCAGTAAAATAGTGATGATTACAATATTAATTTTCCTAATACAGCTTTATGGACAAATAGAATGTTTATGTGCTGTAAACAGAATTTTTGAACTAATGAGTTTGAGTACGTATGTGAGGAACTTGACTTGGGTGATGATTTTTTGAGGCAGAAGTAAAACAAGAGGCAGTGCCTAGAGCCTGAAGTCGCATTCAGACAAGAAATTCAGCAGCACCATCTCCTCTGGAAAGTAATTCTAATTAACGGGCAGAACAACTAGCCAAGCACTGAGCTAGTTTTAGTACACAGTAGACTTTTTTAAGGTTTGAATAATATTCATATTCAAACACCTATGTCAGGGAATGCAACTTGGATTATGCTGGAGGTAGCCAGGAAAATTCTTATTCCCCACTGGTAAATCAGAGAAGCAGAAATAATAGGAAAAACCCTCTTTCAAAGAGGATGCTCAAAACAGCACATCTGTAAGGTTTTTTAAAGTAAAAATAGGTCTGTTTGTAACTGTCATATGGGACTGGATTGGGAATATATTGCAATGACAAAACATGTTATACAGAGAAACAAATGGACCATATCATTTGTAATTCATTTTAGGGTCACGTGTAAGGGAAATGAAGCAAGACAAGAAAGAATTTGTAAGGTGAGAGGAGAGGAAAGGTGCATCCAGTCCAGAGTAGTTAGTAAATGTGAATTCTGTAGAATTTTTGACCAAGAGCTTTTGACTGAGTTCTTCAGAGTAAAAGTCAAGCTCTTAATGTGACCATGGTACAATGATGTAAGACTTTTAAAGGTTGGTTTGTTATTTGGTTTATTTTGTGGTTTGGGGTTTTTTTCCACTGTTAACAGCCTGTTGGCAACAGGAATCTTTATCCTTCTGTTTATTTTAGCAGGCCTGTTAGAATAGTGAGCGCACA
Source organism: Oriolus oriolus (assembly GCA_013400235.1). Lineage (NCBI taxonomy): Eukaryota > Metazoa > Chordata > Aves > Passeriformes > Corvidae > Oriolus > Oriolus oriolus. The sequence goes on along the minus strand of VXBT01009954.1, from coordinate 21,077 downwards.
CATACAAGTTGCTCTATGTACTTCTCTTTCTTAGGTGCTCTTGTAACAAACTTCTTGACTGCAGATCTGGACAGCTACTCTTACTTGAAGAAAATTTCAGTAGAGGGACATCTTTACAATGGATTTAATTTATTAGCAGCTGACTTCAAGTAAGTCTACAAAACGTCACAGTTCAAATGTCAGAGGGAGAAAGATAGTAACAGTGCTGTACATACGCCTCATAGCACCGAAGTGTAACAATACAAAAGCCTGTCACAAACTAAAGTTAGAGCTCATGTTTTTTGCTAAATGGCATGCAAGGTCCTAATTTTATTGTAGTCTTCCTTTCCTTTGTTATTTTTTTGTCTTTCAAACACTGAAGGGCTATCTTGTATTCTAACCATTGCTTCCCACAAAACTTCTTGTGACTCCCTGATAGGCCATAGCCAGTCTTTACCCAGGAGGCTCTGGGGCTTGTATTTTTAGAAAACAAAACCTTGGCTCATAATTTCTGAGACACCTTTTTTCTCAGAGAGTTGACATACTGCAGCAGGATTAGAACAGCTGAAAGCTTTCAAGCTATTATTCCTGTCAGAGTGTCTGTGTCATTAATCGTTCATGAAACATTAAAAATCAGCACAAGGCAAATAAACATTAACCTAAAGTTTCTGCAGCTGAGAAAGGATGTTTGATACTTGGTCGTAATCAGTGTGGTTGGCGCAGTCCTTTCCACTGTGTGTGCGTATGTCTATGCACAAGTACGTCTGCTCATTTTCCTTTGCATTCTGCCTGATGGAGAAGAAGGGAAATCCAGGGCTAAGCCATCTCCAGACCATGTGTCAGTTCCCAGTTGGATGCACACTGCATGACTGGGAGCACATCTAAACTGCCAGGAGCACGCCGCTGCTTTGGCACACTTGGTGCAAAGCCTTAATCTTATTAGACAGCCTGATGGTGCAGGGCCTTCTCCCATGCAGCTTTTCTGCATGCTCCTGGGAATACACTTAAAGCAGAAGGCCATAGTGTTTACTGTTTTCAGTGGAAATCATTTCTAGCACCCTCTCACTAACTGGCCTTGTGTCTACATTTTCCACTTTCTGTGTTAGACCACCTTCAGCTGGTGGCTCAGACTTATCAGTCAGTTCTGTGAAGATACCGTGAGTGTATTTCTGCTTGATGCGCCTGCTTAGAAATAAACACATAGGTTATGTTTCCAGAAATTCAATCCAGAAGCAGGCTAGGCAGTTGGAGGGTTTGATGGTTTTTGGTCTTTTTACTCTCTACTTTATAAAGTTCATTGTGCCACCAGAGACTTCCCAGAATTTTCCAGTTGCTGGAATTAATTTTTACCATGGTCAGAGGATTTGACTTTTTGTGCTTTCTGCTGTATGTTGCTGCCTGGCTAGACTGCATAAATTGGAAGGGTATCTTTAACTGAAAAGGCAATAGAAGAAATGATGTTTTCAAGAAAGCATGGTATTCAAGGTGTGACCTAGCAAGCAGTAAGTTTGAGTCTCTTCATTTTAATTTAGGTAAATAGAATAGTCATAATGGCTGCTAGTATGATGATATTAAAGTAGGTTTGATTGATGTTATTTAAAGCAATCATTCCTGTGTTGGTTTTGTTTGTTTATCCCTCCATGCTGGGCTGATAGAGAGTTGTATGCTCAATTGAATAGTCTTTCCGTGGTGATACAGCTCATAATTCCTTGTTGAGTATCATTCTGAAAGCTGTGTGTGTTGATTAACTTCTCCATTTTGACATGTCCTTAGCCTTGGATACTCTGATGAAATGAAATTCTTGGCAAGCTAATGATGCAGAGCAATTTCAGTAAGATTTGTAAACTTGTCATTTTAGGAAATTAGAATTACTCCTAAGAGAAATGTGGTATATGAATGGGAGCTACTTCTCTGTGTAAATAGAAAATGTTATTGCAGTTGATGCTATTTTGTTGGGCCATGTTACTGTCCAAAACAAAGATAGACGACTATTCTTAACATGTTCTTCCATTGTGTAACAAACAGTGATTGGCTCTGTTAGGGTGTGTGAAGTGGAAAGGAAACTCAGATTGAAAGTGTAAATGAAGCACTGGTAGAAAGGGGTGTACCTGAGCACATGATCCTGCTGATTGTAAAGCAGCATACTTAGAGAGATTTACGATGTTTGAATCTTCAGGTACACGTTTCAGAAAAAGAAATTTTTATTTTCTCTCTGTATGATTATGATGACAGGTGCAGTAATATGAGAAGGAGAGCTGGAAACAGCTAAACAGGTTGTAAAATCTCATTGTTTATTTCCACAGCTGGTGTGACTCTTATTTTTAACATGCATGGATTTTGACACTTTTAGTGTAATAATCTGTTTACTCTGTGGCATCTCTTGATGTCGATTTAAATACTATTGATTTCTTGGTTTAGGAAAATTACTTAGTACTTTTATTTTTCTGGTTTTTCAGTTTATCATCTTGGGTGTACCTGCTGAGTATGAGAGTCATGAATATTTATCCAGTTATGCTAAACATACTTTTATGTTGAATTATAGCATGTGGCAAACAGTGTCTATTTGGAATCCTGTGCAACTGCAAAATTGGCTTCCAGGAAGGGAGTGTTGCCACTCCTCTCATTTTGACTACCCATAGGTCTGATTAGAGAGGAGCAAGGTTATCAGAGGCTGGACTAGTCTCTAAGTAAATATCTGCTCAATATTCAAAGGTGTTTCCCTTCTTTCTCCATTTGTGATAATACCTGAAGGCAGTGAGCTGGTTTTGTTGATGATCAGGACATCATTTCTGTCCTGGGGAAACCTGTGTTTATGTCCAACAAATCCACTGCTACACCTACTTAGACTTTGCTGGATATCTCAAACTTGTGTCAGGGCTGTTGTGGCAGCATCTCACTTGTGTTCCTTACTGCCAAGTGTGTAATACAGACTGCCCTGAAGGACAAACTGGCAGCTTCTTGTCGTCCACCCAGCAAGTGTAAAATCTCTGACAGACTGTCAGTTAGAGCCCACATAGTTTATGTGCAATAAGATCCCTGTGTAACAGGAGTGAATCACTTTCTCCATGATGAATAGACAAATTGTCCCTTGCAAACAAGTCAGCTGGAGGGGACTGCAGAAAAATGCCTTTTGGGTGAGCTTTTCTGCTCTCCCTTGACACAGCCAGTTTTCAATCCCTTCAGGGAAAATGCAGTAAACTATACCATAACCTGCAGGCTCTCCTTCAGCATGGTTACCATGACCTGGCTGGGTGGGAAGGATTTGATGGCTCTCCAGAGACTGCATTTAGGTGCCTTTTCAGTAGAAAGTGAGATAGGGTCAGAGTGCTGGTGTGGAAAGAACATGGATGGTCAAGGCAGTGGGATTGCTCCGTAAGCTCATTTACATTTCTTCTCATGCACTTCTTGTGCACAAAAGGTGATACAATATCACCTTTTGCAGAGTACACTTGTCTTGCTTCTTGCGTTTCCCTCATGAAAATGAGGTATTTCTGCATAGATCTTTAGTCATTTCCAGTGGAAGGATGGACAGTCCAATGTAAAAAGAAAGAAAAATGCTTCTGAAAAACTTTTTATCTCTTTCCTCTGGTGTCAGCTTCTGCCTGGCCCAAAATATTAGGACAGCACCAAAGATATGTTTAGACACTGACAACAAAATCAGAGTAGTGTTTTAAGGCAGCCTTTGTATGCTGTGAATATCTGGTAGAATTCTTTTCAGCATTTTATTTGATGGTATGTGGTATATGTTTGGGCTTTATAGTTGGTGTTTTGGTGTTTGCTTGTTTGTTTTTAGCTTCAGAACAGAAAGAGTTTTCTGATTAGCTCATAAACATTGAAGAAAAGAAAATGAATCTGTAAATCATACTACTTATTTGAAACTACTGTACAGCATTTCAAGCTGCCAGTTTCATCTTTTGTCCTTGCACAAAAATACATGCACACATTATTCACAAAACAATCCAGTGTCCTTGTCTGTAGCAGAGTAAAGCTCAGTGCCCAGGGGAGTGATCACTTGGTGATAACACTCTGTGGAGCTTTACTGCCTCACTACTTTTTCCTTTTTCTTTCATTCTGCATTTTTGTTGGACATGACTTGGAGCCACCTTAAAGCCGAAGCAGGGCAGGGGTGCAGAAGGGCATTGCTTATGTTTCACCAGCATTAAGAAGTGATTGTGGCAAACTCTGTATGGCTTTCATGTTGCTGTGAAGCTTTTATTACTACTGAGATTTGTGCTGCCTAGAATACTTCCTAGAACATTTATTATTGCTTACATTTTTTGGCAGAATGATGTATCTAAGAGCATAATTTTAGTTTCTTTCTGCTGTCAGCTATGGCTGGGATTTAAAAATATGTCTGTTGGGTCCTATTGTCATCAGTTTAATTATGCCTTTATTACTTCTCCAGTGAAATTGGTATCTATACTTGTAAGGCTGGGAGGGAAGAGAATCTTGAGTACGGGCCAGGGTTTTGAGGCTATTGCTGTGATCAAGCTTACAGTGATTTTTTTTCATCTTGGCTTCTGCTTTGATGTTCAGTACTGAGTACCTGTAAACAGTAGGAAGGGAATAGGCAGAGCCCAATGATAAGAGAAAGAGTAGCTGACTGGCACAGTGAACTAAATTTTGAAAGCATTCCCATTTCAGAAGTCTCTTGGGAGGCTTTAGTCTTCTTTTCACAGAAGACAGCGGCAGTGTTGCAGTGGAGGTAAGTGAAAACACACATCTGGGGGAGTGTGGATACAATAAGATACAGATGTCCTAAATTAGTGACCCTGCAGTTCGTATGTATTCCCCATCTTCTTGATGAACTCCAGGAGATCTTGTTACTGAATTTGTCAGTGACAAAAATCTCGGAAGAGATGCCAGAGGATTATATTGTTTCACGGAAAAAGCCATTCTAAAAGAAGTCAGCAGTACTTACTTGCTGAGCATGCCTTGCTCAGGCCTTGTCTTACAGCTGTGTTCCAGGGCTTGCTTGGGCCGTTTGTCCGTCTTTCCATCTAGCACTGTCTTACGAGACCTCAGGTGATAACAGTTGCTCTGATCTTCTCTCTTCACAGACCTTCTACAGCAGGTATTTGAAAAGAGAGTAGTTAATGCACCAATGCAATAGTTTGTGTAATTGCTGATGTCTTAACTGAAAAAACCTAAGGTGGGCTGTTGTCTGTGGAGAGTTCAGGTGGTCAGTAAGTCTTGACATCAGCATAAATAAAATTGAACGAGGGTCTTAAGAATGAGAAGAAAAGGATAAGGAAAATAAATGTCTTCTAAGCCACTAGAGGAAAGTTCAGAAAAATTACACATTTTTTGTAACAGTAGATAAATGGCGAGTTGAGTAACAGAGGTCTTCTTTTACAATATTTAACAACAAAAATAGAGTACACAATATGCCTGCTATAATTGCTGTCTTCTGCTTGTGCTGAAAAACTTGATCATCTTTCTGTTTGGTATCAGAAAGCTGTCATGAGTTTGGGAGTTGGAAGAGTGGTGCACAGAGAAAGGCAGTTCTGTTTTTGCTTTATGGGGTTTTTTTTTGTATTCTTCTTGACTCCTCTGACTTCCATAATTAATAAGTTAATATTTCCTCCTTCATTTGGCTGTCTTGCAAAGGACACTGTAGAATGTCTTTCATAATGGCTTTTCAAGAAGAATATAAACAGCTAAATCAAGACTGTTTTGCTTGTTATTAAGGTTTGAGTAGCGGATGCTAAGTTATGCAGAGCAATTTAAGTTGCAGTACATCATTAATGAGATTGCATTCTATATACTCTGATTTGCATCAGCACAGAGATACTCCTTTTTATCTTAGGAAAAAAATGAGGAGTTGGAAGTGGCTTCTCTCCTGTATTATGTTTTATGCTACTTAATCCAAATTCAATCTTAACTGCAAGTTTTGTGGTTTGTTTTTTGTTTTTTTTCAATTGAAAAAAGTCTATCTGCTGTCTAACGAGCTGGAGCTCGGGAGACAAATTAAAAACTGAACTACGGTCAGAATGTGTCTGTTGGTAACTGTGAGCAAGTAAATCACTAGGGGAAATACAGAATTAGATCTCAGTGCTGTATTCTGGCAAATTAAAAAAAAAAACGCCAAACCCCAACCAACCAGAAGTGATCTGAGGAATCACTATTCCATGTCAGCTGATTGAGGGATGTTGAGAGTGAGCCATCTAATGGCAATCCATTTCCCACAGGACGCACAAGGCTTATTGGTTACTTTCTTTCTATTTTTTCCCTTATCAGTTGGTTTGGTGTTTGTGTTGTCAATGTCAGTGTGACTATTTAAGTCTCTGCTGTTTGGATATGCTGATACCATATCTGTCAAATAAGAGTCGTTGGCCATGTTGGAAGCGGTCTCTGAACCTTGTGCAAGACCCTCCCTGTACTCTGTGCATGAGACAGAGCAAGTGCTGCAGCCAGTGCCTACAATGAGAGAGAGATTTAGTCACTACAGTCGCCTGAAAACAGCCAAGAAATGCACAAAGGACCCACCTATGCCCTGCAGTATTGCTGGAAGTGAGCCTAGAATGCACTTCTGCCATACAAAATGGCCCACAGCAGTCAGTGGCTTAGAATGCAGGAAGGATTCAAAAGAGGTGATGGTGAAAAGGGTACTTGCTGTGATGGGCAGTTCCTTTGTTTTCACATGCCCCCTTCTCCCAAGCAACTACATCTCCAGTTAATCAAAACCATACAGGTTTTTGTCATTAAGCCTGGCTACTTCCATGCAGAAGTTTTGGGGCTTCACTGAATTTTATTGCTGTTATGTTTAAAAATGATAATGGTACTTCTTGATAGTGGTGCAGTTCTCATTGTTTTGAGAGGAGGAAAGTAATAAAACTCATCAATGTCTGGTATCATAGGAGTAACAGTGGGAGAAGCATCTTACTGTGCTCGAAGACTGCATGAAATTAAAGCATAATCAAATATAGAAGCTGATGGCTTTTCAAGGAGAAACTTGTATTTATATTTTTCAGTACCACCAAAGGAGATGTAATTTGCTACTATGGAAACAGAGGAGAACCAGAACCTGTTTTCCTAAATGCTGGTAGGTTTTCTTCAGAAAGGTCGGAATATTACTTTTTCTTACATAGCTGTGTATTGTTCTAGTAATTTAGCTACTTAAGCATTGTCTTCACTGACTTTTTCTTTACATTCTTTAAAAAAAAATATTAAATGTCCTTGAATTCATTTAAGTTTTTGTTAATAAATTTCAGTAAAGAATCAATAGTTCATTAAAAGTTTCTGTCCGTGTCAGTGTACCCACCTGCAGTGCAATTAGTGGAATACTGCTTGGTTAACTATATCTGAAGGACAGAAGTCTGTCTTGAGAAATTGAATTTTCAAAGGATCTGACCCTAACTCCCCTCACCCAGCAGTTTGAAGGTCACAGTATGACTATGCTCCCCCACAGACAGAGTTGGCTTTACAAGAAAGTAAAATCTGTCTATCAGATGGATTGATTTTGAAATATTTCAAATCTAGTTCTTTGCTAGCTAGCTAGAGAACAAAGATTTTGAAATATTTCAAATCTAGTTCTTTGCTAGCTAGCTACAGAGAACAAAGCTCCAGAATTCATCATCAAAAAGGCAGTTTAAATGGAACCAGGATACATGGAAGGCTCTGAGCAGTGTAGCTGGTTGGGAATAGTTGATGGTAGAGCCTTATTTTTGGGCTTAGGTTAATGGTCAAAATGTGGCTGCCAGTAGGCAAATTGTTACTGTAGCAATTACAGCATAAATTCTTGAAAATAACTGTTAGATTTTGTACAGCTACAAACATAAAACAGGTTTTAATACAGACATTTTTTAAAAATTTAAGATCTGGCCATGTTGTAATGAGAAATTGAGTCACAAATTCTGGGTATCTGCAGACTGTACCAAAGATAGTTCTGGTCTCCATGCTTAGACAACAGACTCCTGTGTACATGGCTGCCTTCAGGAAGAGAGGATGTTTGGTAATCTCTCTTGTCTGGATTGTGGTGAGAGGGTGCCTCTAAAGAGAAGGGTCCTTCTTGTCATGCAGTGTTGCTTTGCAGTGTTTTTCAAGAGTAAAATCAGAGGCAAAGATAGCTTGTAATTAATATAGCTACACTGGACAAGACTAGATTGCAGAAATTATATAATTCTGTTGTGCCTTCTTCATAGTTTAGCAAACCAGAAATTAAAACTAACTGCTGTAGATATGGGTTAGAGTACAACTGAAACCAAGTACTGAGCATTAGCACAGGGGAGTGCTTAACACAGCCCAGCATAAGATGGGAGCCTGCTGTATTCTCCTGTTCAGTAATGAGGCTTGTGTGTGCAGGCACACCTGAAGGTAAAGGTTAGCTGGGGAATCGCTTACACTTTATAAGATTTTTTTAAATCTGTGATGACAACTGAAATCATCAGAATGCACTTTCCAATTAAATTGGGGGTTTTTTTTGTGTGTGTGTGTGTGTGTAGGAATATATGGATTGAGTAACTCTTTGTTGGATACACCATGGAAGAAGCTTCAGTATGGGAAGCAGCTTTTCACAGAAGTGGTCACGAGAAGTCAAGACCTTACCAAAGAAGACTTGGTGAAGGAGCTTCTTACAGTGATGAATAATCAAGAGCCGTAAGAACACGATAGCTGGAATTTACTCAAAATACAATATGACCCATTTAAAAAAATGCCTATAGAAACTGTTTTGAAAGAAAAAAGCACTTTACCTTGATGTTAATTGAAAGCAGTGTTCTCACAGAGTCTGGCTTTCAACAGCATTGATTTTTAAGCGGGAGACACAATTAAGACTACTGCAGTCTTCGAACTCATCAGCTGTGCACTGGTTTCTCTGTGCTCTTTTCTTTTAAAGATTGCACTTCTCTTAGTAAGGGTAATGGGTGCATGACTAGGGATGTTTGCTGTCAGCTTTTTGGAGGCTTTGGTTACTGCACTGAGAGAAAGTACTTGTTTACAAGATCTTCTAGTGCCAACCTCTGTCATGGACAGGAACACTGTCCACTAGCCCAGGTCACTCAGAGACCCATCCAGCCTGGCCTTGAACACTTCCAGGGATGGGGCATCCACAGCTCCTCTGGGTAACCTGTGCCAGGGCCTCAGCACCCTCACAGGTGGTGAGCAGGTTTGTGTTAGTGGCTTTTACTGTTCTGTATTGCTGCTGAGAGTGTAGACAGAGGGTGAAGAAGCGAGCCATTTTCAAAGTACAACCAGCTGCCTTCCTCAAAAGTGCAGTTGTTTCAGGCTAAGTGGGGCAAGGAGGTAAGGAAGTATTTGTACAATTCAGTCAAGGAGGTTCCAGTCAAGGAAGTTCCAGTCAAGGAAGTCCCCAAGAGATGAGTTTGATAAGGAAGGTTCCTGCACTCACATCTGATTGTGCAGTGAATCTGAGCCCATCAGCTGGATGTTCAGAAGGAAAGGAAGTTGATGCCACTTCAGTGTGCAGACATGGAGTAGGGTACAGGAGATGCTGTTGTCTAAATTCATATCATTGCTCACCATCCGGTAACTTTCATGTTTACCTTGACTTTTATCTGTCTGGGAAGGGATTAGAGTTGAAGCAAAGCTGTTTCTGGTATATCGATCCAATTTCCCAAACTTAACAGCAAATTTTAATGCCATCATTCATGAATGTGGCATTTTTCAGTGGTTCAAAATACAGGTTTATATAAGAACTCAGACATCTAAGCAATGAGTAGTAATTGGGGAGTCTGCTAAGCTGTCTTAATTGCTTTTTTCATCTGCCATCAGATCAAGAGATTTTTTAAAAGATTGTTATACTTTATACTTTTTACTAGTAAAAAGACAAAGGTATAAGATACAATACAGTCAAATGATCTTCCCTTAATGTTCAGTAATTCCATTTGATCTCATCTGAAACCATCTGACTATAAAAGGGAAATATTTACTTACAAAAAGCAATATTTAAAACTAAGCCTGTAATCTTTCCAAATCACACTTCAAGATGAAATTATCTTTTCATAATAAATATGAACATGTGGATATGCACTAGCTTTGAACTTTCTTAAAATATCCTGTTTCGTATTACTTTTTGATCTCTTTGTGTGTGCGTATTACAGGAATTTAGTGCGTACAGGGGTTGGTTTAATCATAGAATTCCATTCTTTCCTGATGGGTTTTTGTCCTCTCTTCTGCTTCAGTCTTGCCTTTGACTGTGATCTCAGGGATGTCCTGGAACTCCTTCCAGTTCAAGAGGGATGAATGTGTTAATATTGGAGATTTTTTTTTTTTTAACTATTTTACTACTTTTTTCAGTCAGTTACCAGACCCTGCAATTGAAGACCAAGGGAAGGACTATATCCGTCCTATATTGAACAAGTATTCAGCTTTATGTGTTCGTTGCCCAGGTTACGGAACAAGGTAAAAAAATTCATTGCCAGAAATAGATGTGTACTGGATCAAAGCATATCTCAAAACAAAATTGTGCTATTGTAAGTTTAAATTCTGTAGTGACTGCTTTAATTTTTTTTTTTCAGATACAATCTGGTATAATTCAGGAATGTATTTCCTTGGTCAGTATTTGAGTGTCTGGGATTTGCTGCTGAAGAGCATTTGAAGCTCACATTGTGGTTCATCTTTGATGGAGAGCACGGCACAGCTTTAACTTGTCCCAGACAAGATAATGCAGTTCTCCTGCTTCCCCAGTGTAGTAGCAGATCTGACTTTGATCTTATCAGAGATACCGCAGAACACATTTCTCCTCCACGAGCAGGAATCGTGTCATCTGCATTGCTAAATCAGAGTGGGTCTTACACATGGCATCGTAAAATGGATCTGCCATTTTCATACATTAAAAACCTATTGCTCTTGTTCAGAAGAACCTGTATTTCCACTTCTCCCCCAACTGGTGCTTCTGTTTTTACTGAAATATTCTCACTCTCTGCTCTGACTGTTCCACCAAAGCTGCAAGAAGAATAGAATAATGCAATGCAAATCTTCATTGAGTCCTCAATGGGACAAAATTGCTGGTGAACCCTGTTGCTGCTGGTAGGGAATTGCTACTCTAAAAGTCTGCCAGTAATTTTGTCAGATTAGTCTGTGGCATGGTCAGCTGTAGTATTTCCTCTGTAGAGATGGGAGTTGATAAGCAGTGAGTGCTCACTGCTGTAGGCATTTTAAGTTGGTATTCTGAGAAAGAGATACTCAGTATATACAGTGATTTCTTTAAAATGTATTAAAAGAACATTTTAAATATAGGTTAATGAAGATTTAACATGATAACAAAGCTCCTTCCTCCCCTTGCTTCACAGATTGGAGTCCAGCCATTTCAAAGGAAACAGGGATAACTTGGTAAAAATACTGACCTTCTGCTAGTGAATTAGCACACATTTCAAGTCTCCCTACTGCTATAATTGTATGCTCACACTTACCTTTCCCTTAGCAACAGGGCTTAGTGAGTAGAGGTTGTTAATTGGGACTCACCATATTCTTCTGAGGAAATTAAGTGCTTTCTTATGAGTGAACAACTGTGAAGTGACTTGGGAAAGGCCAGCACGTCAGGATGGTGGAAAATTCCTACTGTTAGTCATCCCTCTGTGGAAGGGTACTGTAGTGTCCATAGAGAAATGACAGTTTACCCAAGGTGAAGTGGAATAGATGCACAACTGGCATCTGCTTTTCTTGAAAACAGATTTCCCCTTTGGAAGGTTCCTAGAGAGAGAAACCTTTTTCTGTGATCATATGTACTGATATATGATCACAGAAAAAGGTTTCTCTCTCTAGGTCCTCAGATGATAATTAACAGTGTTTAAATCTTATTGGACAGATGATTTGAAAGAGAGGAATGAAGAGAATACTGTTGATATGAATAATCCTCATGAGTACATGTAGGCTGTGAAGAAACACTTCTTTTTATGCTACTTCTTTCTGAATGGAGCACTTTGCACTAAGTTTAAGCTTTTCCCATGCTCTCTGCAATGAGATTCGTGTGTCAGCTGCTGCAAATGCAGCAAGGAATCAAGACAGTGGAGTGACAGAAGAAGGGACTGAAAATGCCCATTTGAACTTGCCAGGCTGATTTCTGCCCTGGTTGTGTGATGATGATGTGCTCAGCAGGGGGAAAAAAAAAAAGAGTTAAAACATTTTGGGAATGAGGGATGGCACCTTGGAAGTTTTTATAATGGACCCCAGGCTTAACCTTGTGCCGTTGCACTGTTGCAGGACGAACACGGTCGTTCTCGTCGATTCCGAGGGACACGTTACTTTCACCGAGCGCAACATGATCGATGCTGATGTCAACCAGTGGAAAACAAGCACCTATGAATTCAAACTGCACAGTTAACAACTTTCCACATGAATGGTTTGTAATAATAGCAATGAGAGAAAAAGCCATTAAGCTCTAGTAAATGTTTTGTGCCAGCCTCCACAAGCTAAAAATAGCAAGGAAAGCAAAAGTTTAAATAAACTGGTAGCATACCCTATCGAGCTCACAAATGCTTTGGAGAAAACCAGATGAAGATGCTGTTTTTACATGAAGTAGCAACTTACAATCAGAAATACTTTATTTAATATCACCCTGCCTTCAGGGCAAGGCCATATTTGTCAAAGACAAAGTCAGTGCTTTTTCGTGGGTGTGGGTTTTTTTAAAGATGTTTGAAGTAGACTTAAACTTGTTTTTAGTTCTAACGGTGGGAAACATTTGCTGCTTTTATTGTTCTATATGAAGGTTTTACCAAACTTTGCTTTACCTTCAACGTAGGCTGTTGAGATTGTACAGCTGATGCCAATGTGCATTAAATGATTGTGTGTTATCCTGGTAGTATTAAGTGCTTTAGTCTCATTTAAGCTTTTCAGTGCCACGGTGCAATGGTTCTGCCTGGGGAAGGCAGAGAGGGGGGATTCGTTACATTTGTTTTTCTATAGATAGTACAGCAATATATCTTATTTCTAAAACTTGATCTGAGGATCAAAGTAGGGAATTTAGTTCAGTCTCTGTTTACTTTTACTGAAAGAACCATAGGAGCAGACTTGCTTATCTTTGACCTGAATAAAACTATTTGTGCTGTGACATCCTGTTTCCTGATAGTCTAATTAGCAATATTGGTTTTGTTATTTTCTTCCCCAGCAAGCAGGTAAGGAATAAGTACGTGTTTGCAAACAGAAGCTGAAGATGAGGTTTTTGTGTATTGGCTGTTTTGTACATACAAAATTTTGGATTCATTTCTTTATTGGTATAATATGTTACAGCCTGGAGTGACTGCTCATAGATTTTTAGTAAAAATAGCTATGTGTTGTAAGGTAACACTGTTGCAGTCTTATATTGCTGAAAAAGTTGGGTATTAAGAGGTACTTCCTATGTTCTAACACCTGTGAATTAAAAAGCTATTTAAATGCATGCTTTTTTCAATTATTCAGTACCAGTGTAGGTAATAGAAGATTCTAGCTAATATCAGGATATTTGAAAACCCTAAGCTATTTTTGTTTCTATTGGTGTTCTGTTTTTGTTCTGACTTTGAATACTGAATATTAGGTTAGTAATGGATCACCACTGGTTGTTTTCCTTTAGGTATGCTGACTGTATTCTTTTCACAAGCCTCTGATTTCAGTTAATGAAAAGTAGCCAGATTTTTGATACTCTTTGGAACATGTGCAGCTATGTTTCTGTACTCAAGCTGGTGTGTTTGGGCATTCTTTTGTGTGTGTGTGTGTGTGTGTGTAAAATGGAGGCAGCAGAAAATGAGACTTTCCGTTGAGGTGAGGTACTGTGAAAGGCCATTCCCAGATTTGTAATTATCAAGAGATGCTAAAGCAGCATTTAGTCAAATCTCTTCTTTATATTTGCGTATTTAAATAGCTTCTAGATACCAGGACTGCTTGCGTGAGTAGTCACAGGTTGTTGATTCAGTTCTATATAAATGACTTTTTGACCACCTTGATTGCAAGACAATCAGCAGTCGTGTTGTCTTGTACATGGTTTAGAACTCAGAGCCTTCCAGACTGTCCTTCTGAGCTGCAGGAAATGGTCACCCCTTTTTAATTTTTTTATGACTTTTTAAACCCTATATTTGTATGGATAAAAATGTTACTGTTATTTTTAGATGTGAAGAAGTAGCTATAGCTGTCTTAAATTTGAGTTTGACACATGCATACCTAGAAATAAAGCCCTGCCTCAATAGCTTGCTCCAAGAGTTTGCATAGCAAACTTTTTTATATCCACTTACAAATAGTGGATATTTAAACATGACATTCTCTTTGAAGGCATTATCTTAAAGGCAAGCAAAATGCTTGCAGTATCATGTTAAAGCATTTATAAACTTTGGTTTTTCTAGCAGTCTTGTAATAATGAAAATTTATTCTTAGTTTTTACATATAGGCAAAGAAAGGCGAGTCAGAGCTTAGATGTAAATATAGATTATAATAATTTTGCTATGCTTGAGTCAAAATTCTAAATCTGGGATTTGCTTTTTCTGATAATTAAAATAAACGGGAAAGAGCCCAAACCTCAGATGTTGTTTTTTATCATGTCAGAATAGCTAATAAAGTGAGCTTTTTAACTTCTTTGGAAGCTTGTGAGAGTTTTGTCATTGGCTTCAGTGGAAACAGGATCAGGACTGCTGTGCAGATATCAGCAAGTGGTGCTTGTCCATAAAAGTGATAAGGTATTTGTGAAGTGCATAATCTACTCTGTGCAAATTAGAGTTGCAGTGAATCTGGAAAAAGTAGACTGTACCTACAGTTAACAAAGAAAGTGTTTTATTTTTATAAAAGTATTTTTAATAATAAAAGGGAATTTTAAATAGCAGTTTTAAATGATATAAAGGAAAAAAGTGTATATAGGAAACTACTGCATGGCATTTTACTAAGTTTGCTTATGTATATCATCTCTGCAAAGTCATACATTTGCAAGAGATTTTTGTTTCCTGGTTTTTTTTTCTATTGGAATGGTAGTGGAAGAAATTTTAAAACGTGTGAAAACTCAGTTATGTTTTTTTGCTTAAAATTGTGTCATAATTGTTGTTTACATGTGTGTTCAAAACTAGAATCAGAATAAAGTCAACCTGGTGACCAGTCTTTGTTGACATTAGTACACTGTGCATTTTTGCACATATGTTTTTGTTCATTTGCCTGTAACTTGGTGTGATACAATGAAGTAAAATCTTTCATGGCATATTAGCAGTGAAGGAGCTATAAGTTAATTTCTGGTACTTAATTCCATTTTAGGAGTGCTGTTATTTTTTCTGGGGTTTTTTATGTTGTGTTGTGGGTGTTTTTTAATTCTATGCTATTGCAGGGTTGTCTTATCCAGGTAAGAAATTGGAAAATATTTGAAAGGTAGGAAAGAGCAAAATCAAGGCTTCCTTAGGGAAAAGTGGAGCCTCACAAAATGCTGCTGAAGGATGGGAATCCAGATTCACTGTGGAAAAAGTCTGGATCCTTGGCAGACCTGAGACTCACTTGGTACACTGAGTAGAGCCTGCATTAATGTTCTGCCATACTGGACCCTGCAGTGGAGGTGGAATTGTCTCATCTCCCTCGTAGTAGCTTAATAAAACACACCTGAACAGAGCAGAGGATGAGTTGGGCCTCTGGAGGTCCTCACTATGTTCAAAGCTTAACTGACACTTGTGACAAATGAAATACACCAAACTAAATATTAAGATAAAATATTGATAAGACTTGGAACACTATTTTCATAATATCATAAAGAAATAAGTAATTTTGAAATTAATCTATGAAATACTAAGCAGTAATAAGGCAATAATTAAAGCATCTTGCATTTCAGTTTTAGCCTGTAGAACTTAATGCACATTTATGGCTTAGCAAGCATCCCTATTTATATGGAATATTAGCTACTAGGAGTTAGTTTTATTTCATTCAGATTGATGTAATAGAACACAGCTGATGTTCTTCATCTGATTCATTTTCTGCAGAGAAGTCTTGTTGATAGCTTCTGAGGATCTAGGAAATAGTCTTGACTTGGTGAAAATAGAATCAGTATTGCAATCAGCTGGAGAGGCATGAACTGTGAGAAATATAAAACCCATCGGTATGACTCATGCTGTGAAATGTAGGTTAAGGTGAACAGAGTGAAGAAATGTTGAATATATTTCATATATATATATAAATTATCTCTATAACATTGTATATCAAGAACTTAGAAGCTGAATGAAAAAAACAGTATCATTGACATGCTCAAATTTGCTGTATTTTTTCGAACAGAAGACGTAAGCACTGAACTTAGGATCACAGATGAAGGAGAAATAATATTATAATATTAGGTAGGATAACCAAAAGTTACAATTCATAAGTGATACTCAACGTGAATGAGAAAAAAAGCCATTTCTCTGCTGATGTACATTAATTTTTTGTGTCTTTGTACTAGAAAGATAAATGGAGAAAAACAAGTGAAAGCTAAGAACAGATCAGAAGATGGAGAAAGGAAGGGGAGAACAGAGAACACACAATGATGTTCTGGGTTGTGATCCTGTTCTTTTTGAGGCCTCCAAGAAGGACAGTGCCTGCTAAGGCACTCAGGTGCCTTTACACTTCCCTCTGCTGATGCAGGAGAGTTTTTCATGGGTGTCTCACCTGACACACCAGCCCTGACAGGCACAGAGCCAGCCTTGGTCAGTAACTTGCCAGACTGGGCAAACACATTTCATGCTTCTGTTTGGTGGAGAAAACCACATCACTTTTCAGATGTTAATTAAGATACATTAAATAATATACTGGAAAATATGTGGAGCCAGTAGTGTCTCTTCATGTGGTACAGCATTTTAATTAGTATTCAATGATTGAGGCTTTTGCCTCTGTTAAAGGAAGGTACTCTTCCAAGAAAAAGGTGAATGGGAAAGCTAGGGATTTTTTTCTCTCCCTGTACTATCTCTGCTGTGAATAGCTATTCAAAATAACTACATAAAGCCAGGTCTTAGTCATATGCATTATCCATGTCCTGTTTCTCACATCTCACTGGAATGACTGGCATTTAGAGAGGAATTAACTGTCCTCTCAGTTACAGATGGATCTGTATTATCACCCTGGTTTGATAAGCAGTGCCCTTACATGGTTTTCTTGATAGTCCCCATTTACTGTGCCTTGGCTCACATTTCAGGGCAGCCTCAGGTCGCAGGGTGTAGGCTGGTTTCAGATGGAACGGAACATGAGGAACGCACCAAGTGTTCTCCAACAGGTAAAGGGTTTAACCTGAGCAAAACTCTCTGAAATGCACCTTGCATGAAGATTAAGTACTCTGCACCAATTGTTGTGCTGCATAAATCTTCATATGTTGGCCTGCTATACTTCTCGATGTAGCATATATAGATGTGTTGTATCGCTATCTTTGCAATATGGCAGTTGCAAATTTTTCTGTTTTCTTTAGCAATATATTGTGCCAGTCAAGTCTGAGTTCTCTCTTGTTGTAATGTGCATGAGTTTAGACTGGCAAAGCAATCCTGGGATGGCAGTTGCATAAAAAACAACCCTAGCAGCACAGCGGAGCTTTCAGAACTGTAATTTATTTGGCCTCTGTCAGGGAAAACACAGGTACTGACATTCATGGTTTTGCTCGTATAAGTGCAACTACACCTGGATTTTTGACAGCCAAAGATTACGCTCCTGACACATGAGTCTGTGTACTGCCAGCAGTATATAGAGGAGTCCAGGCTAAGGGATTGCAGCAACAGCTTCTTAGCTGTAGTTCACACAAAGTGTGTACAACAAAGTGTGCTTTGTTACCACAGCTTTGAGTTAGAAACATCACCGTGTATAATGGCTCACAAGATAAATTACCATGCAACAGCAGTTGGGGAGAAGCCAGAATGTCTGAAGTAGTTGTCAGTGCAATACTACTACAACTCTGTGAAGTGACTAAGATTGACTTGCAGAGGTGGTTTAACTGGTGGAGATGCACGATATGCAAACAGCCACGAGGCTGACTCAGAGGATTTTTTTTCTTTTAAGTTTATAAAGAGCAGATAAATATTGCCTGTTTCAGAAAAGTGTTCTGAACTATTTGGATGATAGGGCCTATAGAAAGCAAAGTATGAAGACTACTATTCTGTCCCAGATAGATTTTTTTTTTTTTCTCTAATATTCCCCCTAGATAAATTGAGTGTATTTAGGAATGCAGGATTTTCAGCCATAGGAATAGGTTTGTTCTATGTATGAAGAACAAGTAAGGGAAGCCTCAGTCATGGTAGGATAGCACCAGCCCAGGTCCAACTGGCAATTGAACAGAATCTTCCTTCTGAATGGCTTGTGCAGTCCAGTTTCTAATGTGAAGGTCACTTGGTTTTGGCTTTATTTTTTCTTGTTTTAATTTCCAGATTTAAATGTAAAGCTGTTACTTTTTATTTTACCTCTTAGACATCATACCCCACTTCAAGCAATACTGTCTTTAGAAAAAATGTCCGGGAAAATTATTGGGAAAATTCTGCCAGCAGTCTGAAACTTGGGAGAAGCATTTGGCTGAAGTGTTTCCAGCAGGAAATCAGAAGTTAGAGTGATTCTGTAGACAACACGATTTAGTTTATGTTGAATCCGTGAATGGCAAGAGCAAGATTAGTAATTCTGTGGTATCATTGAGCCAAAGGCTGTGTCTACTCTGATTGTTTTTTGTAGCAATCAACCACCTCTTTTGACGTTCGAGAACTGATCTGAGATTGCTCATGGGTTCTTTCTGACATCTTTCCATGGCTGTGAAGTTATGACTGACAGAGATTAGATTGAGGAGAGCAGATTGCAGCAAAAAGTGAAAGACAAAGACATGTAATGCAAGCAAATACCAGTTTACCAATGCAAAAAAAAAAAGTAAAACGCTGCAGTGCAACTTATTTTACTGAAATAAAAGTAATGCAGGCTGAGCAAAAGTTGTCTTGCAGTAGCTTTCACTGTTGGAACAGTGTAGTATGTGCTGCAGTTACTGAAATAGGAAGAATATGAAAAAGCCACTGGCTCCACCTAATTTTCATTCTGATGAATGCAGCCTGTTAACTTTATTGGGAAGCTCATAGTTTTGTCTTTATAGGCTTGACTGCGGTATTTTGGGTTGACAGCGGTAGTTTCTGTCCAGCCTTTGATGTCTTGTATGTGCAAATCTCCTTGTCATTAGGAACTGTTTTTTTGTTGATGATACTTCATGGTATTATGGTTAATCCTGATTGCACCATGCTGGTGGACCTCTACACTTCTAATTCAAAAGTGGAAGATTTCTGTGCATGTTTGACAAGTCTTTCATCAGAAGTCCAGGTGATGAAAATTTTCAGGTGAATTTGCACCTTGTTAGACACAGCAGATCCAGATTTAATTCTCCAGAGGTCACATCAATCTTCTGGATTAAAAATTTAACCACAATTTGAGAATTGTTTTGATGAAAACGTTGTTTCATTAATGGATTAATTCTTTTGTTTCTAAAAAGTTAGAAGGCTATTCCCCTGTAGTGTCAGTGTCTCAAAGAATCCGCTGTTGCACCATTAAAGACATGATATTATGATTCTCTGAAAACAGATGCACAATGGAAAAACTAAAACTGGGGTTTTTTTCATTTTTAAAGCACTGCAAGCATTTTAATTCTCCAGCTCTATTCAAAAATCTGTGTGTGTGTCTCAACTGATCCTAATTGAAGCATTGCTGTTCTCGTACATATAAAACATTTAACCTGTTTTCTGAAGCCTTCGATCTTCTTACTGCAATAGTTCATTTATACAGTCACATAAATGGGGTGCCAATGAGTCACAATACTTGTATTTTCATAGGCCCTTTGAGAGGGACAATCTTTTGTCCCAGTGTTAGCAATTTGAGATGGCCTGACACAGCAAATGCCAACATCAACTCGAGCTGTTTACTTAATCGTGAGATCTTTTTCCTCAGCTTTGACAGTTGAAGTGTGATGTGAGTGGCTGTTTTGCAGACTGTGGGTGTTTATTACATGCACGTTCTGAAGTGGCTTGTTTTAACATTAATAAAAGCAGTCATAATTTTAAAATCACTAAAATAATGGCTTGAGTGCAGAAGTCTGTTACAAGGAATTAAAAATTAGAAACTGCTGTTAGTTGAAACTGTGTTCAGTTTTTGAGGGCAGCTTGCAATGATTTAAAGCAGTTTCAGTAACCTGATCATTATGTGTTGACACAGTACCTTGACATTATGTCCAAATTATCACCCTATCATTAGACGTGTTGGTCATCGAGACAAACATAACGATGGAAAGGCCTGACAGCAGTCTTCTGAATAAGTTTTAGAAGTTTTATTAAAATATTACTGTTATCTTTCATAGCAGTATTTGGGGACCTCGAAGACATGAGATCAATGAAATACTAGAAAAAGATTCTCGTGTCCTGAAGTTACACATGAAAAAACCACGAACATACTGTTGGGGACAAAACCACGATGTATTATCACAATATTTTGTGTCTGATGTTGATTTCAAACCAGTATAACAGTGAAGGATGAAAGAAGCAACCCTATAAATAAGTGTATCAATAAAAGCTCTATATCACTCACAAATTTTAAAATAAGAGCAAATTAGGACAGCAAATGTTCATTAACACTTTAGAAGTAATTTTACATAACTTGTGTAAGATATTTTCAATAATTATTTAGGAATTGTGTCTAAACACTACAGTCAGATTTGGGACTTGTTCTGTGAACTGCTTAGTACATATAGCGTGAGAAATTGCCCTACTTTGATTTATCCTTTTTAGGTAAATCAGTCTTGAAGCAGTAATGCTGTAGTTCTGCTGCTGCTTAAAGATACAAAACAGCGTTTGCAGGGAAAAGTGGCTTTTTTTGTAGCGGGTCCGTACGGGGGGAAATGCCCCGAGCGGTGCCCAGGCCACACAAAGGATCCGCCCGCCCCGCC